>OY757013.1:176151067-176177547 GCA_963580285.1 Lucinisca nassula | reverse complement strand
TATGGCAAACCACATGCCAGGAATATCCATTTTATGATACAGAATTGGATAGAACCTACCAATGTGTGAAAATATGATGTAATGACTGAAAACTGGAGTGTGGGGCTGATTGTCCAACTTTTGGTATAGGGAGCTTACCACTAAATATTTTCCATAGACGACAATAGTAACATTTTTCCATCTCCAACAAAAACTGTACATGCAAAATATTTCAAACCTTGGTGGTTTGTAGAGCAACTCTAGCTGAATAAATCCCAAAGAAAAAATCCACATGTAGCCCGTCTCCTTTTTGAGCTATTGTCCGCCATATTGTTGATGTGTAGCGCCGCAGTAAATAACAGGGCAATTTTTTCTCAAAGGGGTGACCATGAAAATGTGGCAGCAATATTTTTTGGCTTGCAGATATAATTGCAAAGCATCTATTATTTTGTTTTGCTATAAGTACCCTTTTCTTAAAATGAAATAAATCCAGCCTATATAACCAATGAAATGCACAGCTGGTATTTGATCCTCTATCAAATCTTCTGTCCCAAAGTGCTGGTTCCCCGGCTCAGCAATATTTAGTGTTAAGCTACCTATACCAAACCCTTATTGTCTTTATGATCCATCAAAAGCATTGTCAAATAGAAATTTAGATCATATCTAATAATTTAAGCATGCATAATAAATGTTCAGTGACAAAGAATCTTTGAAGTTTGCGAAAAAGTTATCGCTTTCAGGTTCTACAATGAAAGCCGAACAAACAATATTTTGTGAAAAAGGGCAAAGTTTACCTCTTTCTAGAATGGAACCCAGACACCGGCTGGCATCAGTGGTTCTTCTCCTATGTCTTTGGAACACTTCAATCCTAAAATGCACTAAAGTATGCCTTAATAGCATACCAACTGGTATTTATGGCTGATTTCACACCTATACCCCCTATTTTATGTAAAAATGGCATTTTGAGGATATTTTGATGATAAAACTTTGACAAAAATGATTATAAATGCCTCAATACCATGGGAAATAGTGGATATATATCTGTTCAGACCCTTTAACATGAATCTAATCAATAAGAACCAATAAGAGATGAGAAAACTTATCGCGATATTGCAGCAGAGACAATTTTGAAGTTTTGCTTTCGCTAGAGACCAAGGCCAAAAACCAGGTAATCTTAGTGTTAAATTCCAGATGGAGTAGATCCTTTCTCTTGTGTTTATGGTTATACAATTACTGTAAGACTTTTTCCAAAACAAACCCATTTACACTTGATTAACATGGCTTTAAAGTACCCCCCCCCCCCCCCCTCAAAATGCACAGATCAGAAGCAAAAACTGATCAAAACACCCAGTTAGACCTAAATTACCACAAACCTTACACTTTTTTACAGTTTCTATGGCAAACCACATGCCAGGAATATCCATTTTATGATACAGAATTGGATAGAACCTACCAATGTGTGAAAATATGATGTAATGACTGAAAACTGGAGTGTGGGGCTGATTGTCCAACTTTTGGTATACCAAACCCTTATTGTCTTTATGATCCATCAAAAGCATTGTCAAATAGAAATTTAGATCATATCTAATAATTTAAGCATGCATAATAAATGTTCAGTGACAAAGAATCTTTGAAGTTTGCGAAAAAGTTATCGCTTTCAGGTTCTACAATGAAAGCCGAACAAACAATATTTTGTGAAAAAGGGCAAAGTTTACCTCTTTCTAGAATGGAACCCAGACACCGGCTGGCATCAGTGGTTCTTCTCCTATGTCTTTGGAACACTTCAATCCTAAAATGCACTAAAGTATGCCTTAATAGCATACCAACTGGTATTTATGGCTGATTTCACACCTATACCCCCTATTTTATGTAAAAATGGCATTTTGAGGATATTTTGATGATAAAACTTTGACAAAAATGATTATAAATGCCTCAATACCATGGGAAATAGTGGATATATATCTGTTCAGACCCTTTAACATGAATCTAATCAATAAGAACCAATAAGAGATGAGAAAACTTATCGCGATATTGCAGCAGAGACAATTTTGAAGTTTTGCTTTCGCTAGAGACCAAGGCCAAAAACCAGGTAATCTTAGTGTTAAATTCCAGATGGAGTAGATCCTTTCTCTTGTGTTTATGGTTATACAATTACTGTAAGACTTTTTCCAAAACAAACCCATTTACACTTGATTAACATGGCTTTAAAGTACCCCCCCCCCCCCCCCTCAAAATGCACAGATCAGAAGCAAAAACTGATCAAAACACCCAGTTAGACCTAAATTACCACAAACCTTACACTTTTTTACAGTTTCTATGGCAAACCACATGCCAGGAATATCCATTTTATGATACAGAATTGGATAGAACCTACCAATGTGTGAAAATATGATGTAATGACTGAAAACTGGAGTGTGGGGCTGATTGTCCAACTTTTGGTATAGGGAGCTTACCACTAAATATTTTCCATAGACGACAATAGTAACATTTTTCCATCTCCAACAAAAACTGTACATGCAAAATATTTCAAACCTTGGTGGTTTGTAGAGCAACTCTAGCTGAATAAATCCCAAAGAAAAAATCCACATGTAGCCCGTCTCCTTTTTGAGCTATTGTCCGCCATATTGTTGATGTGTAGCGCCGCAGTAAATAACAGGGCAATTTTTTCTCAAAGGGGTGACCATGAAAATGTGGCAGCAATATTTTTTGGCTTGCAGATATAATTGCAAAGCATCTATTATTTTGTTTTGCTATAAGTACCCTTTTCTTAAAATGAAATAAATCCAGCCTATATAACCAATGAAATGCACAGCTGGTATTTGATCCTCTATCAAATCTTCTGTCCCAAAGTGCTGGTTCCCCGGCTCAGCAATATTTAGTGTTAAGCTACCTATACCAAACCCTTATTGTCTTTATGATCCATCAAAAGCATTGTCAAATAGAAATTTAGATCATATCTAATAATTTAAGCATGCATAATAAATGTTCAGTGACAAAGAATCTTTGAAGTTTGCGAAAAAGTTATCGCTTTCAGGTTCTACAATGAAAGCCGAACAAACAATATTTTGTGAAAAAGGGCAAAGTTTACCTCTTTCTAGAATGGAACCCAGACACCGGCTGGCATCAGTGGTTCTTCTCCTATGTCTTTGGAACACTTCAATCCTAAAATGCACTAAAGTATGCCTTAATAGCATACCAACTGGTATTTATGGCTGATTTCACACCTATACCCCCTATTTTATGTAAAAATGGCATTTTGAGGATATTTTGATGATAAAACTTTGACAAAAATGATTATAAATGCCTCAATACCATGGGAAATAGTGGATATATATCTGTTCAGACCCTTTAACATGAATCTAATCAATAAGAACCAATAAGAGATGAGAAAACTTATCGCGATATTGCAGCAGAGACAATTTTGAAGTTTTGCTTTCGCTAGAGACCAAGGCCAAAAACCAGGTAATCTTAGTGTTAAATTCCAGATGGAGTAGATCCTTTCTCTTGTGTTTATGGTTATACAATTACTGTAAGACTTTTTCCAAAACAAACCCATTTACACTTGATTAACATGGCTTTAAAGTACCCCCCCCCCCCCCCCCCCTCAAAATGCACAGATCAGAAGCAAAAACTGATCAAAACACCCAGTTAGACCTAAATTACCACAAACCTTACACTTTTTTACAGTTTCTATGGCAAACCACATGCCAGGAATATCCATTTTATGATACAGAATTGGATAGAACCTACCAATGTGTGAAAATATGATGTAATGACTGAAAACTGGAGTGTGGGGCTGATTGTCCAACTTTTGGTATACCAAACCCTTATTGTCTTTATGATCCATCAAAAGCATTGTCAAATAGAAATTTAGATCATATCTAATAATTTAAGCATGCATAATAAATGTTCAGTGACAAAGAATCTTTGAAGTTTGCGAAAAAGTTATCGCTTTCAGGTTCTACAATGAAAGCCGAACAAACAATATTTTGTGAAAAAGGGCAAAGTTTACCTCTTTCTAGAATGGAACCCAGACACCGGCTGGCATCAGTGGTTCTTCTCCTATGTCTTTGGAACACTTCAATCCTAAAATGCACTAAAGTATGCCTTAATAGCATACCAACTGGTATTTATGGCTGATTTCACACCTATACCCCCTATTTTATGTAAAAATGGCATTTTGAGGATATTTTGATGATAAAACTTTGACAAAAATGATTATAAATGCCTCAATACCATGGGAAATAGTGGATATATATCTGTTCAGACCCTTTAACATGAATCTAATCAATAAGAACCAATAAGAGATGAGAAAACTTATCGCGATATTGCAGCAGAGACAATTTTGAAGTTTTGCTTTCGCTAGAGACCAAGGCCAAAAACCAGGTAATCTTAGTGTTAAATTCCAGATGGAGTAGATCCTTTCTCTTGTGTTTATGGTTATACAATTACTGTAAGACTTTTTCCAAAACAAACCCATTTACACTTGATTAACATGGCTTTAAAGTACCCCCCCCCCCCCCCTCAAAATGCACAGATCAGAAGCAAAAACTGATCAAAACACCCAGTTAGACCTAAATTACCACAAACCTTACACTTTTTTACAGTTTCTATGGCAAACCACATGCCAGGAATATCCATTTTATGATACAGAATTGGATAGAACCTACCAATGTGTGAAAATATGATGTAATGACTGAAAACTGGAGTGTGGGGCTGATTGTCCAACTTTTGGTATAGGGAGCTTACCACTAAATATTTTCCATAGACGACAATAGTAACATTTTTCCATCTCCAACAAAAACTGTACATGCAAAATATTTCAAACCTTGGTGGTTTGTAGAGCAACTCTAGCTGAATAAATCCCAAAGAAAAAATCCACATGTAGCCCGTCTCCTTTTTGAGCTATTGTCCGCCATATTGTTGATGTGTAGCGCCGCAGTAAATAACAGGGCAATTTTTTCTCAAAGGGGTGACCATGAAAATGTGGCAGCAATATTTTTTGGCTTGCAGATATAATTGCAAAGCATCTATTATTTTGTTTTGCTATAAGTACCCTTTTCTTAAAATGAAATAAATCCAGCCTATATAACCAATGAAATGCACAGCTGGTATTTGATCCTCTATCAAATCTTCTGTCCCAAAGTGCTGGTTCCCCGGCTCAGCAATATTTAGTGTTAAGCTACCTATACCAAACCCTTATTGTCTTTATGATCCATCAAAAGCATTGTCAAATAGAAATTTAGATCATATCTAATAATTTAAGCATGCATAATAAATGTTCAGTGACAAAGAATCTTTGAAGTTTGCGAAAAAGTTATCGCTTTCAGGTTCTACAATGAAAGCCGAACAAACAATATTTTGTGAAAAAGGGCAAAGTTTACCTCTTTCTAGAATGGAACCCAGACACCGGCTGGCATCAGTGGTTCTTCTCCTATGTCTTTGGAACACTTCAATCCTAAAATGCACTAAAGTATGCCTTAATAGCATACCAACTGGTATTTATGGCTGATTTCACACCTATACCCCCTATTTTATGTAAAAATGGCATTTTGAGGATATTTTGATGATAAAACTTTGACAAAAATGATTATAAATGCCTCAATACCATGGGAAATAGTGGATATATATCTGTTCAGACCCTTTAACATGAATCTAATCAATAAGAACCAATAAGAGATGAGAAAACTTATCGCGATATTGCAGCAGAGACAATTTTGAAGTTTTGCTTTCGCTAGAGACCAAGGCCAAAAACCAGGTAATCTTAGTGTTAAATTCCAGATGGAGTAGATCCTTTCTCTTGTGTTTATGGTTATACAATTACTGTAAGACTTTTTCCAAAACAAACCCATTTACACTTGATTAACATGGCTTTAAAGTACCCCCCCCCCCCCCCCCCTCAAAATGCACAGATCAGAAGCAAAAACTGATCAAAACACCCAGTTAGACCTAAATTACCACAAACCTTACACTTTTTTACAGTTTCTATGGCAAACCACATGCCAGGAATATCCATTTTATGATACAGAATTGGATAGAACCTACCAATGTGTGAAAATATGATGTAATGACTGAAAACTGGAGTGTGGGGCTGATTGTCCAACTTTTGGTATACCAAACCCTTATTGTCTTTATGATCCATCAAAAGCATTGTCAAATAGAAATTTAGATCATATCTAATAATTTAAGCATGCATAATAAATGTTCAGTGACAAAGAATCTTTGAAGTTTGCGAAAAAGTTATCGCTTTCAGGTTCTACAATGAAAGCCGAACAAACAATATTTTGTGAAAAAGGGCAAAGTTTACCTCTTTCTAGAATGGAACCCAGACACCGGCTGGCATCAGTGGTTCTTCTCCTATGTCTTTGGAACACTTCAATCCTAAAATGCACTAAAGTATGCCTTAATAGCATACCAACTGGTATTTATGGCTGATTTCACACCTATACCCCCTATTTTATGTAAAAATGGCATTTTGAGGATATTTTGATGATAAAACTTTGACAAAAATGATTATAAATGCCTCAATACCATGGGAAATAGTGGATATATATCTGTTCAGACCCTTTAACATGAATCTAATCAATAAGAACCAATAAGAGATGAGAAAACTTATCGCGATATTGCAGCAGAGACAATTTTGAAGTTTTGCTTTCGCTAGAGACCAAGGCCAAAAACCAGGTAATCTTAGTGTTAAATTCCAGATGGAGTAGATCCTTTCTCTTGTGTTTATGGTTATACAATTACTGTAAGACTTTTTCCAAAACAAACCCATTTACACTTGATTAACATGGCTTTAAAGTACCCCCCCCCCCCCCCTCAAAATGCACAGATCAGAAGCAAAAACTGATCAAAACACCCAGTTAGACCTAAATTACCACAAACCTTACACTTTTTTACAGTTTCTATGGCAAACCACATGCCAGGAATATCCATTTTATGATACAGAATTGGATAGAACCTACCAATGTGTGAAAATATGATGTAATGACTGAAAACTGGAGTGTGGGGCTGATTGTCCAACTTTTGGTATAGGGAGCTTACCACTAAATATTTTCCATAGACGACAATAGTAACATTTTTCCATCTCCAACAAAAACTGTACATGCAAAATATTTCAAACCTTGGTGGTTTGTAGAGCAACTCTAGCTGAATAAATCCCAAAGAAAAAATCCACATGTAGCCCGTCTCCTTTTTGAGCTATTGTCCGCCATATTGTTGATGTGTAGCGCCGCAGTAAATAACAGGGCAATTTTTTCTCAAAGGGGTGACCATGAAAATGTGGCAGCAATATTTTTTGGCTTGCAGATATAATTGCAAAGCATCTATTATTTTGTTTTGCTATAAGTACCCTTTTCTTAAAATGAAATAAATCCAGCCTATATAACCAATGAAATGCACAGCTGGTATTTGATCCTCTATCAAATCTTCTGTCCCAAAGTGCTGGTTCCCCGGCTCAGCAATATTTAGTGTTAAGCTACCTATACCAAACCCTTATTGTCTTTATGATCCATCAAAAGCATTGTCAAATAGAAATTTAGATCATATCTAATAATTTAAGCATGCATAATAAATGTTCAGTGACAAAGAATCTTTGAAGTTTGCGAAAAAGTTATCGCTTTCAGGTTCTACAATGAAAGCCGAACAAACAATATTTTGTGAAAAAGGGCAAAGTTTACCTCTTTCTAGAATGGAACCCAGACACCGGCTGGCATCAGTGGTTCTTCTCCTATGTCTTTGGAACACTTCAATCCTAAAATGCACTAAAGTATGCCTTAATAGCATACCAACTGGTATTTATGGCTGATTTCACACCTATACCCCCTATTTTATGTAAAAATGGCATTTTGAGGATATTTTGATGATAAAACTTTGACAAAAATGATTATAAATGCCTCAATACCATGGGAAATAGTGGATATATATCTGTTCAGACCCTTTAACATGAATCTAATCAATAAGAACCAATAAGAGATGAGAAAACTTATCGCGATATTGCAGCAGAGACAATTTTGAAGTTTTGCTTTCGCTAGAGACCAAGGCCAAAAACCAGGTAATCTTAGTGTTAAATTCCAGATGGAGTAGATCCTTTCTCTTGTGTTTATGGTTATACAATTACTGTAAGACTTTTTCCAAAACAAACCCATTTACACTTGATTAACATGGCTTTAAAGTACCCCCCCCCCCCCCCCCCCTCAAAATGCACAGATCAGAAGCAAAAACTGATCAAAACACCCAGTTAGACCTAAATTACCACAAACCTTACACTTTTTTACAGTTTCTATGGCAAACCACATGCCAGGAATATCCATTTTATGATACAGAATTGGATAGAACCTACCAATGTGTGAAAATATGATGTAATGACTGAAAACTGGAGTGTGGGGCTGATTGTCCAACTTTTGGTATACCAAACCCTTATTGTCTTTATGATCCATCAAAAGCATTGTCAAATAGAAATTTAGATCATATCTAATAATTTAAGCATGCATAATAAATGTTCAGTGACAAAGAATCTTTGAAGTTTGCGAAAAAGTTATCGCTTTCAGGTTCTACAATGAAAGCCGAACAAACAATATTTTGTGAAAAAGGGCAAAGTTTACCTCTTTCTAGAATGGAACCCAGACACCGGCTGGCATCAGTGGTTCTTCTCCTATGTCTTTGGAACACTTCAATCCTAAAATGCACTAAAGTATGCCTTAATAGCATACCAACTGGTATTTATGGCTGATTTCACACCTATACCCCCTATTTTATGTAAAAATGGCATTTTGAGGATATTTTGATGATAAAACTTTGACAAAAATGATTATAAATGCCTCAATACCATGGGAAATAGTGGATATATATCTGTTCAGACCCTTTAACATGAATCTAATCAATAAGAACCAATAAGAGATGAGAAAACTTATCGCGATATTGCAGCAGAGACAATTTTGAAGTTTTGCTTTCGCTAGAGACCAAGGCCAAAAACCAGGTAATCTTAGTGTTAAATTCCAGATGGAGTAGATCCTTTCTCTTGTGTTTATGGTTATACAATTACTGTAAGACTTTTTCCAAAACAAACCCATTTACACTTGATTAACATGGCTTTAAAGTACCCCCCCCCCCCCCCCCCCTCAAAATGCACAGATCAGAAGCAAAAACTGATCAAAACACCCAGTTAGACCTAAATTACCACAAACCTTACACTTTTTTACAGTTTCTATGGCAAACCACATGCCAGGAATATCCATTTTATGATACAGAATTGGATAGAACCTACCAATGTGTGAAAATATGATGTAATGACTGAAAACTGGAGTGTGGGGCTGATTGTCCAACTTTTGGTATACCAAACCCTTATTGTCTTTATGATCCATCAAAAGCATTGTCAAATAGAAATTTAGATCATATCTAATAATTTAAGCATGCATAATAAATGTTCAGTGACAAAGAATCTTTGAAGTTTGCGAAAAAGTTATCGCTTTCAGGTTCTACAATGAAAGCCGAACAAACAATATTTTGTGAAAAAGGGCAAAGTTTACCTCTTTCTAGAATGGAACCCAGACACCGGCTGGCATCAGTGGTTCTTCTCCTATGTCTTTGGAACACTTCAATCCTAAAATGCACTAAAGTATGCCTTAATAGCATACCAACTGGTATTTATGGCTGATTTCACACCTATACCCCCTATTTTATGTAAAAATGGCATTTTGAGGATATTTTGATGATAAAACTTTGACAAAAATGATTATAAATGCCTCAATACCATGGGAAATAGTGGATATATATCTGTTCAGACCCTTTAACATGAATCTAATCAATAAGAACCAATAAGAGATGAGAAAACTTATCGCGATATTGCAGCAGAGACAATTTTGAAGTTTTGCTTTCGCTAGAGACCAAGGCCAAAAACCAGGTAATCTTAGTGTTAAATTCCAGATGGAGTAGATCCTTTCTCTTGTGTTTATGGTTATACAATTACTGTAAGACTTTTTCCAAAACAAACCCATTTACACTTGATTAACATGGCTTTAAAGTACCCCCCCCCCCCCCCCCCCCTCAAAATGCACAGATCAGAAGCAAAAACTGATCAAAACACCCAGTTAGACCTAAATTACCACAAACCTTACACTTTTTTACAGTTTCTATGGCAAACCACATGCCAGGAATATCCATTTTATGATACAGAATTGGATAGAACCTACCAATGTGTGAAAATATGATGTAATGACTGAAAACTGGAGTGTGGGGCTGATTGTCCAACTTTTGGTATACCAAACCCTTATTGTCTTTATGATCCATCAAAAGCATTGTCAAATAGAAATTTAGATCATATCTAATAATTTAAGCATGCATAATAAATGTTCAGTGACAAAGAATCTTTGAAGTTTGCGAAAAAGTTATCGCTTTCAGGTTCTACAATGAAAGCCGAACAAACAATATTTTGTGAAAAAGGGCAAAGTTTACCTCTTTCTAGAATGGAACCCAGACACCGGCTGGCATCAGTGGTTCTTCTCCTATGTCTTTGGAACACTTCAATCCTAAAATGCACTAAAGTATGCCTTAATAGCATACCAACTGGTATTTATGGCTGATTTCACACCTATACCCCCTATTTTATGTAAAAATGGCATTTTGAGGATATTTTGATGATAAAACTTTGACAAAAATGATTATAAATGCCTCAATACCATGGGAAATAGTGGATATATATCTGTTCAGACCCTTTAACATGAATCTAATCAATAAGAACCAATAAGAGATGAGAAAACTTATCGCGATATTGCAGCAGAGACAATTTTGAAGTTTTGCTTTCGCTAGAGACCAAGGCCAAAAACCAGGTAATCTTAGTGTTAAATTCCAGATGGAGTAGATCCTTTCTCTTGTGTTTATGGTTATACAATTACTGTAAGACTTTTTCCAAAACAAACCCATTTACACTTGATTAACATGGCTTTAAAGTACCCCCCCCCCCCCCCCCCCTCAAAATGCACAGATCAGAAGCAAAAACTGATCAAAACACCCAGTTAGACCTAAATTACCACAAACCTTACACTTTTTTACAGTTTCTATGGCAAACCACATGCCAGGAATATCCATTTTATGATACAGAATTGGATAGAACCTACCAATGTGTGAAAATATGATGTAATGACTGAAAACTGGAGTGTGGGGCTGATTGTCCAACTTTTGGTATACCAAACCCTTATTGTCTTTATGATCCATCAAAAGCATTGTCAAATAGAAATTTAGATCATATCTAATAATTTAAGCATGCATAATAAATGTTCAGTGACAAAGAATCTTTGAAGTTTGCGAAAAAGTTATCGCTTTCAGGTTCTACAATGAAAGCCGAACAAACAATATTTTGTGAAAAAGGGCAAAGTTTACCTCTTTCTAGAATGGAACCCAGACACCGGCTGGCATCAGTGGTTCTTCTCCTATGTCTTTGGAACACTTCAATCCTAAAATGCACTAAAGTATGCCTTAATAGCATACCAACTGGTATTTATGGCTGATTTCACACCTATACCCCCTATTTTATGTAAAAATGGCATTTTGAGGATATTTTGATGATAAAACTTTGACAAAAATGATTATAAATGCCTCAATACCATGGGAAATAGTGGATATATATCTGTTCAGACCCTTTAACATGAATCTAATCAATAAGAACCAATAAGAGATGAGAAAACTTATCGCGATATTGCAGCAGAGACAATTTTGAAGTTTTGCTTTCGCTAGAGACCAAGGCCAAAAACCAGGTAATCTTAGTGTTAAATTCCAGATGGAGTAGATCCTTTCTCTTGTGTTTATGGTTATACAATTACTGTAAGACTTTTTCCAAAACAAACCCATTTACACTTGATTAACATGGCTTTAAAGTACCCCCCCCCCCCCCCCCTCAAAATGCACAGATCAGAAGCAAAAACTGATCAAAACACCCAGTTAGACCTAAATTACCACAAACCTTACACTTTTTTACAGTTTCTATGGCAAACCACATGCCAGGAATATCCATTTTATGATACAGAATTGGATAGAACCTACCAATGTGTGAAAATATGATGTAATGACTGAAAACTGGAGTGTGGGGCTGATTGTCCAACTTTTGGTATAGGGAGCTTACCACTAAATATTTTCCATAGACGACAATAGTAACATTTTTCCATCTCCAACAAAAACTGTACATGCAAAATATTTCAAACCTTGGTGGTTTGTAGAGCAACTCTAGCTGAATAAATCCCAAAGAAAAAATCCACATGTAGCCCGTCTCCTTTTTGAGCTATTGTCCGCCATATTGTTGATGTGTAGCGCCGCAGTAAATAACAGGGCAATTTTTTCTCAAAGGGGTGACCATGAAAATGTGGCAGCAATATTTTTTGGCTTGCAGATATAATTGCAAAGCATCTATTATTTTGTTTTGCTATAAGTACCCTTTTCTTAAAATGAAATAAATCCAGCCTATATAACCAATGAAATGCACAGCTGGTATTTGATCCTCTATCAAATCTTCTGTCCCAAAGTGCTGGTTCCCCGGCTCAGCAATATTTAGTGTTAAGCTACCTATACCAAACCCTTATTGTCTTTATGATCCATCAAAAGCATTGTCAAATAGAAATTTAGATCATATCTAATAATTTAAGCATGCATAATAAATGTTCAGTGACAAAGAATCTTTGAAGTTTGCGAAAAAGTTATCGCTTTCAGGTTCTACAATGAAAGCCGAACAAACAATATTTTGTGAAAAAGGGCAAAGTTTACCTCTTTCTAGAATGGAACCCAGACACCGGCTGGCATCAGTGGTTCTTCTCCTATGTCTTTGGAACACTTCAATCCTAAAATGCACTAAAGTATGCCTTAATAGCATACCAACTGGTATTTATGGCTGATTTCACACCTATACCCCCTATTTTATGTAAAAATGGCATTTTGAGGATATTTTGATGATAAAACTTTGACAAAAATGATTATAAATGCCTCAATACCATGGGAAATAGTGGATATATATCTGTTCAGACCCTTTAACATGAATCTAATCAATAAGAACCAATAAGAGATGAGAAAACTTATCGCGATATTGCAGCAGAGACAATTTTGAAGTTTTGCTTTCGCTAGAGACCAAGGCCAAAAACCAGGTAATCTTAGTGTTAAATTCCAGATGGAGTAGATCCTTTCTCTTGTGTTTATGGTTATACAATTACTGTAAGACTTTTTCCAAAACAAACCCATTTACACTTGATTAACATGGCTTTAAAGTACCCCCCCCCCCCCCCCTCAAAATGCACAGATCAGAAGCAAAAACTGATCAAAACACCCAGTTAGACCTAAATTACCACAAACCTTACACTTTTTTACAGTTTCTATGGCAAACCACATGCCAGGAATATCCATTTTATGATACAGAATTGGATAGAACCTACCAATGTGTGAAAATATGATGTAATGACTGAAAACTGGAGTGTGGGGCTGATTGTCCAACTTTTGGTATAGGGAGCTTACCACTAAATATTTTCCATAGACGACAATAGTAACATTTTTCCATCTCCAACAAAAACTGTACATGCAAAATATTTCAAACCTTGGTGGTTTGTAGAGCAACTCTAGCTGAATAAATCCCAAAGAAAAAATCCACATGTAGCCCGTCTCCTTTTTGAGCTATTGTCCGCCATATTGTTGATGTGTAGCGCCGCAGTAAATAACAGGGCAATTTTTTCTCAAAGGGGTGACCATGAAAATGTGGCAGCAATATTTTTTGGCTTGCAGATATAATTGCAAAGCATCTATTATTTTGTTTTGCTATAAGTACCCTTTTCTTAAAATGAAATAAATCCAGCCTATATAACCAATGAAATGCACAGCTGGTATTTGATCCTCTATCAAATCTTCTGTCCCAAAGTGCTGGTTCCCCGGCTCAGCAATATTTAGTGTTAAGCTACCTATAGGGACTGTTTGTTCACCGATTGTTTTTTTTGTTTTTTTTCACTGCTGTTCTTGTTTCTTTTAATTATTTTAATTTTTTGGGAAAAATGATTATATTTCTTAATCGTTACTAGCAAGTATCCAAGCTGAATAAATTTATATCGGTGTGTAACGACCAGTCAACACCTTTTAGGTCATTTTTGTGCTGGTCAATTTACCTAGCCGCACTTCTCCTACGTAAACGGTAAATAAACGGTAAGCAAATACCGTGCACATTCTTTCACCAGAATCTTCCAGCCGGCCTCGGTAGCTCAGTCGAATGCGCGTCTGACTGGTGATCAGGAAGACGCGGGTTCGATTCCTGCCGGGGTCGGCAACATTCTTTCGTGGAGATTGATCATGAAATATTTTCTACGGTCATTCTTTCCCTTCCGCTGATTCAAGAAGGGCAGTTGTCAGTCTCTGGTGAAAGAATTTGCACTGTACTGGTTAACCGCTTTCGTATAGGCTTGTCCAGGAAAAGTGTTGATAGGTAAACTGACTGGCTCAAAAATGACCTAAATAGTGCCTTTTTACCCCAATACAAACAAACAAACAAGAAACTTCCAACTGCCCTTCGTGAATCAGCAAAAGGGAGATAATCACCGTGGAAAAGATTTCATGATCAATCTCCAAGAAACATGTTGCCGACCCCGGCTGGTATCGAACGCGCGTCCTCCTGATCATTAGTCAGTCGCGCATCCGACTGAGCTACCGAGGCCGTTCACATGCTTCGGGAGCTAACACTTAACCATTAGGTCTCTGAAAACAAAACAACTTCCTCGTTATTGATATAAACACCCCGTTAACCCATGTATGCATAGCAGCCTTTTGTGGAGACATTTGCAAACATTGCAGACAAAGATCAGACGCCGCAACACATGACGTCTAACCTGTGTCGAAACTGTTTGCTGAAAGTTCATAAATGTTTGCAAAATTTACTGCTAACAATACAAACCTGGCTCCTATTCAATTGGACATGGACCATTCCAAACTTCTTAATCACATAATCGACCCACACAGCGTACTTTAAACCCATTTTGTACTGAATGGAATCATCAACCTTATATCTATGAAACAGTCCATTTGTTGTTTTTAGCTCACCTGTCACGTAGTGACAAGGTGAGCTTTTGTAAGCACATTTTGTTCGTCGTCCGTCGTGCGTGCGTCCGTGCGTGCGTGCGTCCGTAAACAATTTCAAATAAGTATATCTCTAATACCCCGCGGCCAATCTTGATCAAATTTCATGTGAAGCATCATCAGGTAGGGGGAAAGGCTGCATAAGGTTTTCGGGGTGATAAGATTGGAATTCTGGTTGCCATGGCAACATATATCTCCCATGGACTTATAATGGGAGGAATTTAAAAAATCTTCTTCTCTGAAACCACAGGGCCCAGAGCTTAGATATTTAGCATGTAGCAACGGTAAGTGGTCACCTACATAATTCCTGCCAATCATGCCCCTGGGTTCCAAATGGGTCACGCCCCGGGGCCCCTTCGCTCCCATAGACTCATAATGGGAAAAATTAAAAAGATCTTCTCTGAAACCACTGGGCCCAGAGCTTAGACATTTAGCATATAGCAACGGTAAGTGGTCACCTACATAATTCCTGCCAATCATGTCCCTGGGTTCCAAATGGGCCACGCCCCGGGGCCCCTTCGCTCCCATAGACTCATAATGGAAAAAAGCTTAAAAAATCTTCTTCTCTGAAACCACAGGGCCCAGAGCTTAGATATTTAGCATGTAGCAACAGCAAGTGTTCACCTACATAATTCCTGCCAATCATGTCCCTGGGGTCCAAATTGGCCACACCCCGGGGGCCCCTTAGCTCCTAAAGACTCATAACTGAAAAAAAGCTTCAAAAATCTTCTTCTCTGAAACCACAGGGCCCAAAGCTAAGATATTTAGCATGAAGCAACGGCAAGTGATCACCTACAAAATTCCTGCCAATCATGCCCCTGGGTTCCAAATGGGCCACGCCCCGGGGCCCCTTCGCTCCCATAGACTCATAATGGAAAAAAGCTTCAAAAATCGTCTTCTCTGAAACCACAGGGCCCAGAGCTTAGATATTTAGCATGTAGCAACAGCAAGTGGTCAACTACATAATTCCTGCCCATCATGTCCCTGGGGTCCAAATTGGCCACACCCCGGGGGCCCCTTAGCTCCTATACACTCATAACTGAAAAAAAGCTTCAACAATCTTCTTCTCTGAAACCACAGGGCCCAGAGCTAAGATATTTAGCATGTAGCAACGGCAAGTGATCACCTACATAATTCCTGCCAATCATGCCCCTGGGTTCCAAATGGGCCACGCCCCGGGGCCCCTTAGCTCCCATAGACTCATAATGGAAAAAAGCTTCAAAAATCGTCTTCTCTGAAACCACAGGGCCCAGAGCTTAGATATTTAGCATGTAGCGACGGCAAGTGTTCACCTACATAATTCCTGCCAATCATGCCCCTGGGGTCCAAACGGGCCACGCCCCGGGGCCCCTTAGCTCCTATAGACTCATAATGGAAAAAAGCTTCCTCTCTGAAACCACAGAGCTTAGAGCTCAGATATTTAGCATGTAACAACGGCAAGTGGTGTAACCTACATAAATCCTGCCAATCATGCCCCTGGGGTCCAAATGGGCCACGCCCCGGGGCCCCTTAGCTCCTGTAGACTCCTAATGAAAAAAAAAAGCTTCAAAAATCTTCTTCTCTGAAACCACAGGGCCAAGAGCTTAGATATTTAGCATGTAGCAACGGCAAGTGGTCACCTACATAATTCCTGCCAATCATGCCCCTGGGTTCCAAATGGGCCACGCCCCGGGGCCCATTTGCTCCCCTAGACACATAATGGAAAAAAAGCTTCAAAAATCTTCTTCCCTGAAACCACAGGGCCCAGAGCTTAGATATTTAGCATGTAGCGACGGCAAGTGGTCACCTGCATCAATCCTGCCAATCATGCCCCTGGGGTCCAAACGGGCCACGCCCCGGGGCCCCTTAGCTCCTGTAGACTCATAATGGAAAAACGATTCAAAAATCTTCTTTACTGAAACAACAGGGCCCAGAGCTTAGATATTTAGCATGTAGCAATGGCAAGTGGTCACCTACATAATTCCTGCCAATCATGCCCCTGGGGTCCAAATGGGCCACGCCCCGGGGCTCCTTAGCTCCCATAGACTCCTAATGAAAAAAAAAGCTTCAAAAATCTTCTTCTCTGAAACCACAGGGCCCAGACCTTAGATATTTAGCATGTGGCAATGACAAGTGTTAATCTACATAAATCCTGCCAATCATACCCCTGGGATCCAATTGGCCACACCCTGGGACACTCTTAACTCCCATAGACTCATAATGGAAAAAGCTTCAAAAATCTTCTTCTCTGAAACCACAGGGCCCGGAGCTTAGATATTTAGCTTGTTACAATGTCAAGTGGTCACCTACATAATTCCTGCCAATCATGCCCCTGGGTTCCAAATTGGTCACACCCTGGGGCCCCTTAGGTCCCATAGACTTATAATGGAAAAAAAGCTTCAAAAATCTTCTTCTCTGAAACCACAGGACCCAGAGCTTAGATATTTAGCATGTAGCAACGGCGAGTGGTCACCTACATAAATCCTGCCAATCATGCCCCTGGGATCTAAATGGGCTACTCCTCGGGGCCCTTTAGCTCCCATAGACTCATAATGGAAAAAGCTTCAAAAATCTTCTTCTCTGACACCACAGGGCCCAGAGCTTAGATATTTAGCATGTAGTGATGGCAAGTGGTCACCTACATAAATCCTGCCAATCATGCCCCCGGGGTTCAAATGGGCCACGCCCCGGGGCCCCTTAGCCCCCAAAGACTCCTAATGGAAAAAGCTTCAAAAATCTTCTTCTCTGAAACCACAGGGCCCAGAGCTTTGATATTTAGCGTGTAGCAACGGCAAGTGGTCACCTACATAAATCCTGCCAATCAAGCCACTGGGGTCCAAATGGTCCTGGCCCTGGGGCCCCTTAGCTCCCATAGACTCCTAATGGAAAAAAAGATTCAAATATCGTCTTCTCTGAAACCACAGGGCCAAGAGCTTAGATATTTAACGTGTAGCAACGGCAAGTGGTCACCTACAAAAATCCTGCCAATCATGCCCTTGGGGTCCAAATGGGCCACGCCCCGTGGCCCCATAGCTCCCATAGACTCATAACTGAAAAAAAGCTTCAAAAATCTTCTTCTCTGAAACCACAGGGCCCAAAGCTAAGATATTTAGCATGTAGCAACGGCAAGTGATCACCTACATAATTCCTGCCAATCATGCCCCTGGGTTCCAAATGGGCCACGCCCCGGGGCCCCTTCGCAACCATAGACTCATAATGGAAAAAAGCTTCAAAAATCTTCTTCTCTGTAACCACAGGGCCCAGAGCTTAGATATTAAGCATGTAGCAACGGCAAGTGGTCACCTACATAATTCCTGCCAATCATGCCCCTGGGGTCCAAACGGGCCACGCCCCGGGGCCCCTTAGCTCCTATAGACTCATAATGGAAAAAAGCTTCTTCTCTGAAACCACAGAGCTTAGAGCTCAGATATTTAGCATGTAACAACGGCAAGTGGTGTAACCTACATAAATCCTGCCAATCATGCCCCTGGGGTCCAAATGGGCCACGCCCCGGGGCCCCTTAGCTCCCATAGACTCCTAATGAAAAAAAAGCTTCTAAAATCTTTTTCTCTGAAACCACCGGGCCAAGAGCTTAGATATTTAGCATGTAGCAACGGCAAGTGGTCACCTTAATAATTCCTGCCAATCATGCCCCTGGGTTCCAAATGGGCCACGCCCCGGGGCCCCTTTGTTCTCCTAGACACATAATGGAAAAAAGCTTAAAAAATCTTCTTCCCTGAAACACAGGGCCAAGAGCTTAGATATTTAGCATGTAGCGACGGCAAGTGGTCACCTGCATAATTCCTGCCAATCATGCCCCTGGGGTCCAAACGGGCCACGCCCCGGGGCCCCTTAGCTCCTGTAGACTCATAATGGAAAACGATTCAAAAATCTTCTTTACTGAAACAACAGGGCCCAGAGCTGAGATATTTGGCATGTAGCAATGGCAAGTGGTCACCTACATAATTCCTGCCAATCATGCCCCTGGGGTCCAAACGGGCCACGCCCCGGGGCCCCTTAGCTCCTGTAGACTCATAATGGAAAACGATTCAAAAATCTTCTTTACTGAAACAACAGGGCCCAGAGCCTAGATATTTAGCATGTAGCAATGGCAAGTGGTCACCTACATAATTCCTGCCAATCATGCCTCTGGGGTCCAAACGGGCCACGCCCCGGGGCCCCTTAGCTCCTGTA
This sequence comes from Lucinisca nassula, assembly GCA_963580285.1. Classification (NCBI taxonomy): domain Eukaryota; kingdom Metazoa; phylum Mollusca; class Bivalvia; order Lucinida; family Lucinidae; genus Lucinisca; species Lucinisca nassula. The sequence goes on along the minus strand of OY757013.1, from coordinate 176,158,308 downwards.
GACTCATAATGGAAAACGATTCAAAAATCTTCTTTACTGAAACAACAGGGCCCAGAGCTTAGATATTTAGCATGTAGCAATGGCAAGTGGTCACCTACATAATTCCTGCCAATCATGCCCCTGGGGTCCAAATGGGCCACGCCTCGGGGCCCCTTAGCTCCCATAGACTCATAATGGCAAAAAGCTTCAAAAATCTTCTTCTCTGACACCACAGGGCCCAGAGCTTAGATATTTAGCATGTGGCAATGACAAGTGTTCACCTACATAAATCCTGCCAATCATGCCCCTGGGATCCAATTGGGCCACACCCTGGGACCCTCTTAGCTCCCATAGACTCATAATGGAAAAAAGCTTCAAAAATCATCCCTCTGAAACCACAGGGCCCAGAGCTAAGATATTTAGCATGTAGCAACGGCAAGTGATCACCTACATAATTCCTGCCAATCATGCCCCTGGGTTTCAAATGGGCCACGCCGCGGGGCCCCTTCGCTCCCATAGACTCATAATGGAAAAAAGCTTCAAAAATCGTCTTCTCTGAAACCACAGGGCCCAGAGCTTAGATATTTAGCATGTAGCAACGGCAAGTGTTCACCTACATAATTCCTGCCAATCATGCCCCTGGGGTCCAAACGGGCCACGCCCCGGGGCCCCTTAGCTCCTATACACTCATAATGAAAAAAGCTTCTTCTCTGAAACCACAGAGCTTAGAGCTAAGATATTTTGCATGTAGCAACGGCAAATGGTTTAACCTACATAAATCCTGCCAATCATGCCCCTGGGATCCAAATGGGCCACGCCCCGGGGACCTTCAGCTCCCATAGACTCCTAATGAAAAAAAAAAACCTTCAAAAATCTTCTTCTCTGAAACCACAGGGCCAAAAGCTTCAAAAATCTTCTTCTCTGAAACCACAGGGCCAAGAGCTTAGATATTTAGCATGTATCAACGGCAAGTGGTCACCTACATAATTCCTGCCAATCATGCCCCTGGGTTCCAAATGGGCCACGCCCCGGGGCCCCTTTGCTCCCCTAGACACATAATGGAAAAAAAAGCTTCAAAAATCTTCTTCCCTGAAACCACAGTGTCCAGAACTTAGATATTTAGCATGTAGCGACGGCAAGTGGTCACCTGCATAATTCCTGCCAATCATGCCCCTGGGGTCCAAACGGGCCACGCCCCGGGGCCCCTTAGCTCCTGTAGACTCATAATGGAAAAACGATTCAAAAATCTTCTTTACTGAAACAACAGGGCCCAGAGTTTAGATATTTAGCATGTAGCAATGGCAAGTGGTCACCTACATAATTCCTGCCAATCATGCCCCTGGGGTCCAAATGGGCCACGCCCCGGGGCTCCTTAGCTCCAATAGACTCCTAATGAAAAAAAAGCTTCAAAAATCTTCTTCTCTGAAACCACAGGGCCCAGACCTTAGATATTTAGCATGTGGCAATGACAAGTGTTCACCTACATAAATCCTGCCAATCATGCCCCTGGGATCCAATTGGCCACAACCTGGGACCCTCTTAGCTCCCACAGACTCATAATGGAAAAAAGCTTCAAAAATCTTCTTCTCTGAAACCACAGGGCCCAGAGCTTAGATATTAAGCATGTAGCAACGGCGATTGGTCACCTACATAAATCCTGCCAATCATGCCCCTGGGATCCAAATGGGCTACGCCTCGGGGCCCTTTAGCTCCCATAGACTCATAATGGAAAAAGCTTCAAAAATCTTCTTCTCTGACACCACAGGGCCCAGAGCTTAGATATTTAGCATGTAGCAATGGCAAGTGGTCACCTACATAAATCCTGCCAATCATGCCCCCGGGGTTCAAATGGGCCACGCCCCGGGGCCCCTTAGCCCCCATAGACTCCTAATGGAAAAAGCTTAAAAAATCTTCTTCTCTGAAACCACAGGGCCAAAAGCTTCAAAAATCTTCTTCTCTGAAACCACCGGGCCAAGAGCTTAGATATTTAGCATGTAGCAACGGCAAGTGGTCACCTACATAATTCCTGCCAATCATGCCCCTGGGTTCCAAATGGGCCACGCCCCGGGACCCCTTTGCTCCCCTAGACACATAATGGAAAAAAGCTTCAAAAATCTTCATCCCTGAAACCACAGGGTCCAGAGCTTAGATATTTAGCATGTAGCGACGGCAAGTGGTCACCTGCATAATTCCTGCCAATCATGCCCCTGGGGTCCAAACGGGCCGCGCCCTGGGGCCCCTTAGCTCCTGTAGACTCATAATGGAAAAACGATTAAAAAATCTTCTTTACTGAAACAACAGGGCCCAGAGCTTAGATATTTAGCATGTAGCAATGGCAAGTGGTCACCTACATAATTCCTGCCAATCATGCCCCTGGGGTCCAAATGGGCCACGCCCCGGGGCTCCTTAGCTCCCATAGACTCCTAATGAAAAAAAAAAAGCTTCAAAAATCTTCTTCTCTGAAACCACAGGGCCCAGACCTTAGATATTTAGCATGTGGCAATGACAAGTGTTAACCTACATAAATCCTGCCAATCATGCCCCTGGGATCCAATTGGCCACACCCTGGGACCCTCTTAGCTCCCATAGACTCATAATGGAAAAAAGCTTCAAAAATCTTCTTCTCTGAAACCACAGGGCCCAGAGCTTAGATATTTAGCTTGTAACAATGTCAAGTGGTCACCTACATAATTCCTGCCAATCATGCCCCTGGGGTCCAAATTGGTCACACCCTGGGGCCCCTTAGGTCCCATAGACTCATAATGGAAAAAAAGCTTCAAAAATCTTCTTCTCTGAAACCACAGGGCCCAGAGCTTAGATATTTAGCATGTAGCAACGGCGAGTGGTCACCTACATAAATCCTGCCAATCATGCCCCTGGGATCCAAATGGGCTACGCCTCGGGGCCCTTTAGCTCCCATAGACTCATAATGGAAAAAGCTTCAAAAATCTTCTTCTCTGACACCACAGGGCCCAGAGCTTAGATATTTAGCATGTAGCAATGGCAAGTGGTCACCTACATAAATCCTGCCAATCATGCCCCCGGGGTTCAAATGGGCCACGCCCCGGGGCCCCTTAGCCCCCATACAGTCCTAATGGAAAAAGCTTCAAAAATCTTCTTCTCTGAAACCACAGGGCCCAGAGCTTAGATATTTAGCGTGTAGCAACAGCAAGTGGTATCCTACATAATTCCTGCCAATCATGCCACTGGGGTCCAAATGGTCCTGGCCCTGGGGCCCCTTAGCTCCCATAGACTCCTAATGGAAAAAAAAGCTTCAAAAATCTTCTTCCCTGAAACCACAGGGCCAAGAGCTTAGATATTTAGCGGCGAGCAACGGCAAGTGGTCACCTATATAAATCCTGCCAATCATGCCCTTGGGGTCCAAATGGGCCACGCCCCGTGGCCCCATAGCTCCCATAGACTCATAACTGAAAAAAAGCTTCAAAAATCTTCTTCTCTGAAACCACAGGGCCCAGAGCTAAGATATTTAGCATGTAGCAACGGCAAGTGATCACCTACATAATTCCTGCCAATCATGCCCCTGGGTTCCAAATTGGCCACGCCCCGGGGCCCCTTCGCAACCATAGACTCATAATGGAAAAAAGCTTCAAAAATCTTCTTCTCTGAAACCACAGGGCCCAAAGCTTAGATATTTAGCATTTAGCAACGGCAAGTGGTCACCTACATAATTCCTGCCAATCATGCCCCTGGGGTCCAAACGGGCCACGCCCCGTGGCCCCTTAGCTCCAATCATGCCCCTGGGATCCAAATGGGATACGCCTCGGGGCCCTTTAGCTCCCATAGACTCATAATGGAAAAAGCTTCAAAAATCTTCTTCTCTGACACCACAGGGCCCAGAGCTTAGATATTTAGCAAGTAGCAATGGCAAGTGGTCACCTACATAAATCCTGCCAATCATGCCCCCGGGGTTCAAATGGGCCACGCCCCGGGGCCCCTTAGCCCCCATAGACTCCTTATGGAAAAAGCTTCAAAAATCTTCTTCTCTGAAACCACAGGGCCCAGAGCTTATATATTTAGCGTGTAGCAACGGCAAGTGGTCACCTACATAATTCCTGCCAATCATGCCCCTGGGGTCCAAATGGTCCAGGCCCTGGGGCCCCTTAACTCCCATAGACTTCTTATGGAAAAAAAAGCTTCAAAAATCTTCTTCTCTGAAACCACAGGGCCAAGAGCTTAGATATTTAGCGTGTAGCAACGGCAAGTGGTCACCTACATAAATCCTGCCAATCATGCCCTTGGGGTCCAAATGGGCCACGCCCCGTGGCCCCATAGCTCCCATAGACTCATAACTGAGAAAAAGCTTCAAAAATCTTCTTCTCTGAAACCACAGGGCCCAGAGCTAAAATATTTAGCATGTAGCAACGGCAAGTGATAACCTACATAATTCCTGCCAATCATGCCCCTGGGTTCCAAATGGGCCACGCCCCGGGGCCCCTTCGCAACCATAGACTCATAATGGAAAAAAGCTTCAAAAATCTTCTTCTCTGAAACCACAGGGCCAAGAGCTTAGACATTTAGCATGTAATAACGGCAAGTGGTCACCTACATAATTCCTGCCAATCATGCCCCTGGGGTCCAAACGGGCCACGCCCCGGGGCCCCTTAGCTCCTATAGACTCATAATGGAAAAAAGCTTCTTCTCTGAAACCACAGAGCGTAGAGCTCAGATATTTAGCATGTAACAACGGCAAGTGGTGTAACCTACATAAATCCTGCCAAGCATGCCCCTGGGGTCCAAATGGGCCAGGCACCGGGGCCCCTTAGCTCCCATAGACTCCTAATGAAAAAAAAAAAACTTCAAAAATCTCCTTCTCTGAAACCACAGAGCCCAGAGCTTAGATATTTAGCATGTAGCAACGGCAAGTGGTCACCTACATAATTCCTGCCAATCATGCCCCTGGGTTCCAAATTGGCCACGCCCCGGGGCCCCTTTGCTCCCCTAGACACATAATGGAAAAAAACTTCAAAAATCTTCTTCCCTGAAACACAGGGCCAAGAGTTTAGATATTTAGCATGTAGCGACGGCAAGTGTTCACCTGCATAATTCCTGCCAATCATGCTCCTGGGGTCCAAACGGGCCATGCCCCGGGGCCCCTTAGCTCCTGTAGACTCATAATGGAAAACGATTCAAAAATCTTCTTTACTGAAACAACAGGGCCCAGAGCTTAGATATTTAGCATGTAGCAATGGCAAGTGGTCACCTACATAATTCCTGCCAATCATGCACCTGGGGTCCAAACGGGCCACGCCCCGGGGCCCCTTAGCTCCTGTAGACTCATAATTGAAAACGATTCAAAAATCTTCTTTACTGAAACAACAGGGCCCAGAGCTTAGATATTTAGCATGTAGCAATGGCAAGTGGTCACCTACATAATTCCTGCCAATCATGCCTCTGGGGTCCAAACGGGCCACTCCCCGGGGCCCCTTAGCTCCTGTAGACTCATAATGGAAAACGATTCAAAAATCTTCTTTACTGAAACAACAGGGCCCAGAGCTTAGATATTTAGCATGAAGCAATGGCAAGTGGTCACCTACATAATTCCTGCCAATTATGCCCCTGGGGTCCAAATGGGCCACGCCTCGGGGCCCCTTAGCTCCCATAGACTCATAATGGCAAAAAGCTTCAAAAATCTTCTTCTCTGACACCACAGGGCCCAGAGCTTAGATATTAAGCATGTGGCAATGACAAGTGTTCACCTACATAAATCCTGCCAATCATGCCCCTGGGATCCAAATGGGCCACACCCTGGGACCCTCTTAGCTCCCATAGACTCATAATGGAAAAAAGCTTCAAAAATCTTCTTCTCTGAAACCACAGGACCCAGAGCTTGGATATTTAGCTTGTAACAATGTCAAGTGGTCACCTACATAATTCCTGCCAATCATGCCCCCGGGGTTCAAATGGGCCACGCCCCGGGGCCCCTTAGCCCCCATAGACTCCTAATGGAAAAATCTTCAAAAATCTTCTTCTCTGAAACCACAGGGCCCAGAGCTTAGATATTTAGCATGTAGCAACGGAAAGTGGTCACCTACATAAATCATGCCAATCATGCCCCTAGGATCCAAATGGGCCACGCCTCGGGGCCCCTTAGCTCCCATAGACTCATAATGGCAAAAAGCTTCAAAAATCTTCTTCTCTGACACCACAGGGCCCAGAGCTTAGATATTTAGCATGTAGCAATGGCAAGTGGTCACCTACATAAATCCTGCCAATCATGCCCCCGGGGTTCAAATGGGCCACGCCCCGGGGCCCCTTAGCCCCCATAGACTCCTAATGGAAAAGCTTCAAAAATCTCTTCTCTGAAACCACAGGGCCCAGAGCTTAGATATTTATCGTGTAGCAACGGCAAGTGGTCACCCACATAATTCCTGCCAATCATGCCCCTGGGGTCCAAATGGTCCAGGCCCTGGGGCCCCTTAGTTCCCATAGACTCCTAATGGAAAAAAAGCTTCAAAAATCTTCTTCTCTGAAACCACAGGGCCAAGAGCTTAGATATTTAGCGTGTAGCAACGGCAAGTGGTCACCTACATAAATCCTGCCAATCATGCCCTTGGGGTCCAAATGGGCCACGCCCCGTGGCCCCATAGCTCCCATAGACTCATAATGGAAAAAAAAGCTTAAAAAATCTTCTACTCTGAAACCACAGGGCCCAGAGATTAGATATTTAGCACATAGCAACGGCAAGTGGTCACCTACATAAATCCTGCCAACCATGCCCCTTGGGCCAGAATTGGCCACGCCGATGGCCCATTAGCTACCATGGATGGACTTAAAATGGAAAAAAAAAACTTAAATGGAAAAAAATCAAAAATATTCTTCTCTGAAACCATAAGGCCCAGAGCTTTGGTATTTAGCATGTAGCGATGTGGAGTGGTTGCCTACATGAATCCTGCCTGAGTCTTGCCCCTGGGGTTCAAACTGGCCAAATCCTGTGGCTTCTTAACTCCAATAAACTTATAATGGAAAAAAGCTTCAAAAATCTTCTTCTCTGAAACCATGAAGTACGGACCTTAGATATTTAGTATATAGCAACATAAAATGGTCGTCTACATAAATCCTGCCAACCATGCCTTTTGGGACAAAATTGACCTATAGACTTATACTGGAAAAAAATTCAAAAATCTTCTCCAAAGCCATAAGGTCCAGAGCTCAAATATTTAGTATGTAGCAATGTCAAATGGTCTCCTACACTTTTTTTCTGGTACACAGGTGAGCGATATAGGGCCATTGGGCCCCCTTGT
>OY757013.1:175907923-176151044 GCA_963580285.1 Lucinisca nassula | reverse complement strand
CCGGCATAGAAAGTCTTGTATTTAGATACTCTGCTCTGGTATACAAACTTGTTACCCACTGAAAACCAAACTATCTAGTTTAACCTAATGACAGCCCCTAACTTGGCAAATAGTGTAGATCCTGATCAGATGGCTTCAAAAGGTGCCATCTGATCGGGATCTGTACTGTTTAATTGTCATGCAGTCTGTGAAATGAACAAACTTTAACCCTTATCTTGCTGTTCACGACAATGCCTATCTTTGGAAACAGTGTAGATCCAGATCAGATGGCTTCTGAAGAAGCCATCTGATCAGGATCTACACTGTTTGACATGAAGTTTATGAATTTGTAGCAATAAATTACATCAAGTAATTTGATTGGTTGATAGACAGAAATGGGTGTGTCTTGAATGAATATTCAGCAAGAGAAGGGTTAAGATATAATAACTAGTAATTTGATTGCTGGTGGTTAATGGGAAATGGGTGTGGCTAAATGGATTAATTTTGCAGGATTAGGGTTAACTCATTGCATGCAGGAAACAATAACGGGGTACCTTGGCAAACACTGCAGGCCCAATCAGCTGCCGCAGAAAAGAATTTTCCAACCAGAAACCCCAAAACGGGTACCTTGGCAAACAGTGCAGGCAAAGATCAGACGCCGCCGCTGCATAGCGCGGCATCTGATCAGGGCCTACACTGTTTGCGAAAAGTTAAGCCATTTTCCAAATAAATTTTGAAGAAAAAATACCGGACATCCCTCTTTATTGGAATGAAATTCTGCTATATATAAGAAGGAAGATTCCATTTGATAAAAAAGGATTAAAAAAATAAAAACGAAAAAATAAACCTGACACCCCTATATGACAAATGGACTTGTCCAACATATAGCAATGGAAGAGTCCACTAGTATACAATACAAAAGAACTAAAAAAGTGTCCATTGGACACGGATGCCCCCGCCAAATGCCATTCATAAAAAATATCACAAATGTACTTCAAAACAAATCATAACATATATGCATCAAGGGCAGATAATCCCAAAACATAACTAGAAATGTGTCCAGACGACACAGATGCCCCCGCCAAGGGCCCCACCTCACCTCGAAAATCCATGTTGCAAGAAAACATTTTAAGTGTGTGACCTTGTCATCAGGAATATTTGTGAGAAGTTATATTGAAATTGGTGAAAAAATGTAAGCACTAGAGCAATGACAAAGTTTTTCTAAAAATAGCCACAGTGACCTTGACCTTGAAAGTCAAACTTGCTCGAGGTATTGTCATGAGGAACATTTGTGTGAAGTTATATTGAAATCAGTGAAGAACTGTAGTTGCTAGAGCGATGACAAAGTTTTTCTAAAAATAGCTACAGTGACCTTGACCTTGAAAGTCAAAATCAATCAAGATATTGTCATAAGGAACATTTGTGTGAAGTTATATTGAAATCGGTGAAGAAATGTAAGCGCTAGAGCGATGACAAAGTTTTTCTAAAAATAGCCACAGTGACCTTGACCTTGAAAGTGGAACTTGTTAGAGATATTGTCATAAGGAACATTTGTGTGAAGTAATACTGAAATTGGTGAAAAAATGTAAGCGCTAGAGCAATGACAAAGTTTTTCTAAAAATAGCCACAGTGACCTTGACCTTGAAAGTCAAACTCGTTCGAGGTATTGTCATAAGGAACATTTGTGTAAAGTTATTTTGAAACCAGTGAAGAAATGCAGGCGATAGAGCTATGACAAAGTTTTTCAAAAAATAGCCACAGTGACCTTGACCTTGAAAATCGAAATGGCTCGAGATATTGTCATAAGGAACATTTGTGTGAAGTTATATTGAAATCGGTGAAGAAATGTAAGTGCTAGAGCGATGACAAAGCTTTTCTAAAAATAGCCACAGTGACCTTGATCTTGAGGCCATGACCTTGAAAGTTGAAATTGCTCGAGCTATTTTTATAAGGAACATTTGTGTGAAGTTATATTGAAATTGGTGAAGAAATGTAGCCGCTAGAGCGATGACAAAGTTTTTCTAAAAATAGCCAAAGTGACCTTGACATTGAGGTCATGACCTTGAAAGTCAAACTCGCTCGAAATATTGTCATAAGGATCATTTGTGTGAAGTTATGTTGAAATCAGTGAAGAAATATAGAGTCTTTAACATGGAAAATTTCTAAGTCCATGACCTTGACCTTGAGGCCATGGGCATGGGTTGGGGTATCGCTGAATGAAACTTTGGACCTATATCTATAATCATACCAAATATGAACCAATTCCATCAAAAGTTTGGAAAATATGAGTTCTAAAATGTTAAAGTCTACCTGTTACAAAAACCTTAACCCGAGTCTTTAACATTGAAAATTTCTAAGTCTGTGACCTTGACCTTGAGGTCACACGCATGGGTGGGGGTATTGCTTAATAAAACTTTGGACCTATATCTATCATCATACCAAAGATGAACCAGTTCCATCAAATGGTTAGGAAAATATGAGTTCTAAAAGTTCAGGCTCTACCTGTTACAAAAACTTTAACCTGAGGTTACAGGATCACGTACGTACGTACGTACGTACGTACGTACACACACACGTACAGACGGACGTACACATGTACGCACGTACACACGTACGTACGTACGGAAAACCCAAAAACTATATGCCCCCGGCATCATATGATGCGGGGGCATAATAAAAATGCAAGAGTTATCTTCCTTGTCCATGACACATAATCTCAGTGTGATGAATGCACCTGTGAAGTTTCATGAATATATTCCATATGGTTTAGGAGTTATGGCCCGGACACGGTTAACTATATGGTACCGAGTCAAGGGCAGATAATTCAAAAACCAAAAATGCAAGAGTTGTCTTCCTTGTTCATGACACATTGTCTAAGTGTGATGAGTGCACCTGTGAAGTTTCATGAATATATTCCATACGGTTTAGGAGTTATGGCCCGGACACGACATACCATTTGACTATATAAGGATGTAAGTCAAGGGCAGATAATTCAAAAACTAAACAAGCAGGAGTTGTCTTCCTTGATCATGGCACATCGTCTCAGTGTGATGAATGCACCCGTGAAGTTTCATGAATATATTCCATACGGTTTAGGAGTTATGGCCCGGACACGGTTTACTATATGGTACTAAGTCAAGGGCAGATAATTCAAAAACCAAAAATGCAAGAGTTGTCTTCCTTGTTCATGACACATCGTCTAAGTGTGATGAATGCACCTGTGAAGTTTCATGAATATATTCCATACGGTTTAGGAGTTATGGCCCGGACACCGGACGAACGAACGCACGGACGAACGGACAGGGGTAACACTTAATGCCCTTCCGGTATTCTCCGAATACGCGGGGGCATAAAAATGCAATAATAGGGGCTGAAGTGGCAATTCATGGCAAAATTATGTATGTTCATTATTAATCTAAACAGGAGGCTTGTTTCCAATTTTTTGGGGTCAGCTATTTATCAATCTACCTAAAATTACTAACCCTTTACCTGCTGAATATTCAAATATGCCACACCCATCACTGATTATCAACCAATCAGATTACATGATGCAAATTATTGCAACAAATTCACAATATGAATGACAAACATTGCAGTTCAGGATCAGATGGATTCTTCAGAAGCCATCTGATCCGGATCTTCATTGTTTGAAAGGTAAGCCATATCCGGGCTTAGCAGGAAAAGGGCTAATACTGCAGAAGCTTCCCACCTGCTATTGTCCATGTGACTATCACTGCCAGGTAAAGGTTGTTTAACTCATTGTATATTGGTGGACCATTGCTGTATGTTGGACAAGTCCATCTGTCATATAAGGGGTGTGTGGCCTTTTGTTTGGTTTTTGTTCTATTTTTGACGGAAAATTCTGTTAGCAAATAGTGCAGGCCCAGATCAGACGACGCATTCTGCTGCATCTGATCTGGGACTGCACTGTTTGTCAAGGTACCCCTTGAGGGCTTTCCTGCATGCAATGCAGAATGCATACTGGAATTCAGGACTATTTTCCAAGCCGCCCAAACAGTGCTGTCAGATCTCACTAATGTGGGTTCGAGCCTGCTCTGGTCACATTAGAGACTTCAAGTTCTGCAACGGAAGGTCAGATGGTTTTTCTCTGGCTACTCCGGGTTTTCGGCCACCTCTGATTAACAACTGCCTGGATATGAGTGAAATAATCTTGAAAAGGCTGTAAAACCATCTCCCCCCCCCACCACCAAATGACTCGATATGAATGAAATAATCTTGAAAAGGCCGTAAACCCCACACACACACACACACACGCAAACACAAAAAAATAGTGTTGTCAGTGCTTGGATTTTTTTTTTGTTCACTTGAAACTTACATAGGCTTTGTCTTCTAATTAAACAGGCTTAATTAACCCTTTTTGTACCAATTGGAATCTTCCTCCTCATATGTAGCAGGAGTCCATTCTAAAATTTAGGGGTGTCAAATCGTGCTTTCTTCAAAATTTATTTGGAAAATGGCTGAACTTTTTGCAAACAGTGTAGGCCCTGATCAGACACCACAGAATAAACAGTGTAGGCCCTGATCAGATGCATTCTGCGGCATCTGATCTGGGCCTGCACTGTTTGCCAAGGTACCCGTTTTGGGGTTTCTGGTACAAAATGGGTTGACCATCAAGACACCAAAAAATCTGCATAAGACACGGCCATCTATTTATGCCATTTTCTGCATCTTCTTGCAGGCTTTTTAAAAATATTTTTGCTTACAGGCAGCCAGTGTGGCCCCTGATCCGACTGCACCTAAAGAAGCAGTCTGATAAGGGTCTACACTGTTACAAAAATTACTTTGAAATTAACCAGCACAAGAAAATTCTTACTATTATAATTAGTTCTACATGATAAATGGCTGTCAACAAGGTAATGAATATTAATCTGAAAAATATTCATTATAAATAAGCTATGGCACAAACCAAAACAAACAAACATAGCTGTATTTAATTGAGGGAAATGTTTACACCAGGCATATATTCAGCCATTTTACAAGAGAGATTTCAACAATTTTTGCAATATTGCCAGCAATCTCCTCCAAAAAGGGGTTTTATCTTAGACGTAGGAATTTGCTCCTTTATGGTAAGTACAAAAAAGTAGATGCCTTCAAAGATAAGATTTTTTGTTCAGCTCCAGTGACTTTGAGGATACTATGCCAACATTTAATGCCACCAGTTGAATCCTTGGGTTAACCATTATTTTCATTCTATTTCCAATGGTAAACCAATTCACCCTCGGTTTCGAAGTGTACACCTACATCCTTAAATATGGACATACATTCTGAAGTTGACACTTAGTCTCTTCCATCAATAAATCTAGCCGTGAGATCTGGATATAGTTTCTGAAGTGGACTCTTCCATCCTGAAATCTGGACATAGTTTCTAAAGTGTACTCTTCCATCCTTAAATATGGACAGACATTCTGATGTGGACTCTTCCATCTTTAAATCTGGACATAATGTCTGAAGTGGACACTTCAATCCTTAAATCGGGACATAAGATTCTGATGTGGACTCTTTAATCCTTATATCAGGACATAGTTTCTGAAGTGGACTCTTCCATTCTTAAATCAGGACACAGTTTCTGAAGTGGATTCTTCCATCCTTAAAGCTTGACACAGCTTCTGAAGTAGACTCTTCCATCCCTAAATCTAAACATAGTTTCTGAAGTGGACTCATCCATCCATAAACCTTGACACAGCTTCTGAAGTGGACTCTTCTATCCTTAAATCTGGACATAGTTTCTGAAGTGGACTCTTCCATCCTTAAATCTGAACATAGTTTCTGAAGTGGACTCTTCCATCCTTAAATCTGAACATAGTTTCTGAAGTGGACTCTTCCATCCTTAAATCTGAACATAGATTCTGAAGTTGACTCTTCCATCCTTAAATCTGAACATAGATTCTGTAGTTGACTCTTCCATCCTTAAATCAGGACACAGCTTCTGAAGTGGATTCTTCCATCCTTTAATAAAACATGGATTCTCAAGTGGACTCTTCCATCCTTAAAAGTTTCTGAAGTGGACTTTTCTATCCTTAAATAAGGACATAGATTCTGAAGTGGACTCTTCTATCATTAAATCTGGACATAGTTTCTGAAGTGGACTCTTCTATCATTAAATCTGGACATAGTTTCTGAAGTGGACTCTTCCATCCTTAAATCTGAACATAGTTTCTGAAGTGGACTCTTCCATCCTTAAATCTGAACATAGATTCTGAAGTTGACTCTTCCATCCTTAAATCTGAAAATAGATTCTGAAGTTGACTCTTCCATACTTAAATCAGGACACAGCTTCTGAAGTGGATTTTTCCATCCTTTAATAAAACATGGATTCTCAAGTGGACTCTTCCATCCTTAAAAGTTTCTGAAGTGGACTTTTCTATCCTTGAATAAGGACATAGATTCTGAAGTGGACTCTTACATTCTTAATAAGGAGACAGCTTCTGAAGTGGACTTTCCATCCTTAAATCAGGACATAGTTTCTGAAATGGACTCTTCCATCCTTAAATCTGGACACAGCTTCTGAAGTGGATTCTTCCATCCTAAAATGATGACATGGTTTCTCAAGTGGACTCTTCCATCCTTAAATCTGGACATAGATTCTGATGTGGATTCTTCCATCCTTAAATCAGGACATGGTTTCTGAAGTGGACTATACCATCCTTAAACCTTAACACAGTTTCTGAAGTGGATTCTTCCATCCTTAAATCTGGACATAGATTCTGATGTGGATTCTTCCATCCTTAAATCAGGACATGGTTTCTGAAGTGGACTCTTCCATCCTTAAACCTTGACACAGTTTCTGAAGTGGACTCTTCCATCCTTAAATCTGGACATAGATTCTGATGTGGATTCTTCCATCCTTAAATCAGGATATGGTTTCTGAAGTGGACTCTTCCATCCTTAAATCTTGACGTAGTTTCTGAAGTGGATTCTTCCATCCTTAAATCAGGACATGGTTTCTGAAGTGGACTCTTCCATCCTCAATTCTTGAGTTAGTTTCTGAAGTGGACTCTTACAGCCTTCTATCGCTAAATCTGGACATAGTTTCTGACATTGAGTGGACTCTTCCATCCTTAAATCTGGACACAGTTTCTGAAGTTGACACTTTCATCCTTAAATTTGGACATACATGTAGTTTCTGAGGTGGCTTTTTTCATCCTTAAATATGCACATTGTTTCTGCAGTTGACTCTTCTATCCTTAAATCAAGACATAGTTTCTGAAGTAGACTGTTAAATCTTGACATACTTTGTGAAGTGGACTCTTCTTTTCTTCAATCTGGGCATAGATTCTGAAGTGGACTCTTCCATCCTGAAATTTGGACATAGTATGAAGTAGACTCTCCGATCCTTTAAATCAGGATATAGCTTCAGAAGTGGACTCTTCCATACTTAAATCTGGACATAGTTTGACTCTTCCATCCTTAAATCCGAACAAAATTTCTGAAGTGGACTCTTCTATTCATAAATATATGGTCATTTTTTCCCTTCCACTGATTCAAGAAGGGCAGTTGTCAGTTTCTGACAACAGAATGTGCACTGTACTGGTTGCCCAGGAAAAGTGTGGATAGGTAAACTGACCTACTCAAAAATGACCTAAATAGTGTTGACTGGGCCATTAAACTCCAATACAAACAAACAAATCTATCCTTAAATATAGACATCATTTCTGAAGTGGACACTTCAATCCTTAAATTTGGACATAATTTCTGAATTGGACACACACTTCGATCCTTAAATATGGACATAATTTCTGAAGTGGACACTTCAATCCTTAAATCTGGACAAAGCCTCTGAAATAGACTATTCCTTATATCTGAACAGAAATACAGACAAAACTTCTTAAGTGGACTCTTCTATCCTTATTTGTTTGTTTGTTTGATTTGAGGTTTAACGTCCCCGTCAACACTGTAAAGATCATTTTGGAGACGTTGCTTCCAATTTTGTGGGACTTTTACCCGATATTGAGATGAAATGACATCTCAAGCCCTGTCGCCCAATGAAACCAATAGGGTTTATTAGCACCGCGGTTCCTGGACAGGCTTAGATCCTCTAAGAGGTTTACCAGTACTAGTGTGCGGGCCGGATTCAGCTCTGCATGGAAGCATCATGCAGCCCATATATTTCTTCAAGCCCCTATGGGCGGGGGCTTCTTCTATCCTTAAATATACAGATAATTTCTGAAATGGACTCTTCGATCCTTATATCTGGACATAACTTCTGAAGCATCCTTAAATCAGGACATAGTTTCCGAAGTGGACTCTTCCATCCTTAAATCAGGACATGGTTTCTGAAGTGGATAACACCATCCTTAAAAATCTGGACATAACTTCTCTAGCATCCTTAAATCTTGACAAAGATTCTGAAGTGGACTCTTCAATGCTGAAATCTTGAAGAAGTTTCTGAAATGGACTCTTCCTTCTTGAAATTTGGACATAGTTTCTGAAGTAGGCTCTTCCATCCTTAAATCCAGACATAGTTTCTGAAGTGGATTCTTCCATCCTAAAATCTGGACATAACATCCGAAGTTGACTCTGCCATCCTTAAATCTGGACATAGTTTCTGAAGTGGATTCTTCCATCCTTAAATCTGGACATATCATCTGAAGTAGACTCTTCCATCCTTAAATCAGGACACTCTTCCATCCTTAAATCTGTACACAGTTTCTGAAGTGGACTCTTTCATCCTTAAATCCGGACATAGAATCCTTGGGTTAACCATTATTTTCATTCCAAACCAATTCACCCTCAGTTTCGAAGTGTACACTTGCATAATTAAATTTGGACATACTTTCTGAAGTTGACTCTTAGTCTCTTCCATCATTAAATCTAGTCATAATTTCTGAAGTGGACTCTTCTATCAGGAAATCTGGACATACTTTCTGAAGTGGACTCTCCCAACCTTAAATCTTGATATAGTTTCTGATGGAGACACTTCCATTTGTTAAACAGGACATAGTTTCTGAAGTGGATTCTCCCATCCTTAAATCAGGATATAGTTTCTGAAGTGGATTCTCCCATCCTTAAATCAGGAAATAATCTGAAGTGGATTCTTCCATCCATAAATCAGGAAATAATCTGAAGTGGATTCTTCCATCCATAAATCTGGACATAACATCCAAGTAGACTTCCATCCTCAGGACATAGTTTCTGATGTGGACTCTGCCATCCTTAAATCAGGACATAGTTTGAAGTGGATTCTCACCTTCCTTAAATCAGGACTTAGTTTCTGAAATGAAAAATTCCATCCTTAAATCAGGACATAGTTTGAAGTGGATTCTCACCTTCCTTAAATCAGGACTAAGTTTCTGAAATGAACAATTCCATCCTTAAATCTGGACATAGTTTCTGAAGTGGACTCTTCCATCCTGAAATCAGGACATAGTTTGAAGTGGATTCTCACCTTCCTTAAATCAGGACATAGTTTCTGAAATGAACTCTTCCATCCTTAAATCTGGACACAGTTTCTGAAGTGGACTCTTCCATCCTTAAATCAGGACATAGTTTCTGAAATGGACTCTTCCATCTTGATATAGTTTCTGAAGTGGGCTCTTCCATCCTTAAATCTTGACATAGTTTCAGTGGTGGACTCTTCCATCCTTTAATCTTGACATAATTTCTGATGTGGACTCTTCCATCCTTAAATCTTGACATAGTTTTTGAAGTGGACTCTTCCATCCTTAAATCAGGACATAGTTTCTGAAATGAACTCTTCCATCCTTAAATCTGGCCACAGTTTCTGAAGTGGACTCTTCCATCCTTAAATCAGGACATAGTTTCTGAAATGGACTCTTCCATCTTGACATAGTTTCTGAAGTGGGCTCTTCCATCCTTAAATCTTGACAGTTTCAGTAGTGGACTCTTCCATCCTTTAATCTTGACATAATTTCTGATGTGGACTCTTCCATCCTTAAATCTTGACATAGTTTCTGAAGTGGACTCTTCAATCCTTAAATCAGGACATTAGCTTCTGAAGTGGATTCTTCCATCCTTAAATCTGGACACAGTTTCTGAAGTGGACTCTTCCATATTAAATCTAGACAGAGTTCCTGAAGTGGACTCTTCCATCATTCAATCTGGACATAATTTCTTGTAGTGGACACTTCAATCCTTAAATCTGGACATAGAGTCTGAAATGGACTCTTCCATCCTTAAATCTGGATACAGCTTCTGAAGTAGACACTTCCATCCTTAAATCTGGACAGAGTTTCTGAAGTGTATCCTTCCATGCTAATATCTGGACATAGCATCTAAAGTGGACTCTTTCATCCTTAAATCAGGACATAGTTTCTGAAGTGGATTATTCCAATCTTAAATCTGGCCACAACATCTGAAGTAGACTGTTCCATCCTTAAATCTTGACATAGATTCTGAAGTAGACTCTTCCATTCTTAAATCAGGACATAGTTTCTTAAGTGGATTCTTCAATCCTTAAATCTGGACATAGTTTCTAAAGTGGATTCTTCCATCCTTAAATCTTGACATAGATACTGAAGTTGACTCTTCCATTTTTAAAATCGGGAAATAGTTTCTGAAGTGGGTTCGTCCATCTTTAAATCTGGACATAGTTTCTGAAGTGGATTCTTCCATTTTTAAACATGTACATAGTTTCTGAAGCGGACTCTTCCATCCTTAACCCTTTACCACTCAGATACGTGTTTTTACGTGTCTGCACCCCACCCCCCCCCCCACCCCCCATTTTAAGCCCCAGAAGCACTCAAAATCTGCATTTCTACCCCTGGATAGTTATGTTTGCTTTAGGATTAGTTGGGCAAAAAAGTGACCTGTTTTTTCGCGCGCCTCCCCACTAAAAATATTCTGGGGGGAATTGAAGTGGGGCAGCGCCCCCCTCACATCCCGAAAATTTTTGGGTTTATGGCCCAACCAGCCGCTAAAATTTATATCTGAGGGTGTCTGGGGTCAAAAATGCCTGAAAATTGATGCTGATAAAACATGCTGCAAACAGTGAAAATGGCCAGTGCCAAACACCTTAATGTTGCCTTGACAGCTGTGTGAAGATTAAAATGTGGTCAAAAATTCATGTGAAAACACACTTTTTGCCAACTTTGAGATGCTCCCTCTTTACCATGACAACGAAGATCAAGTCATGAAAGGTTGCATTTGAAAGGCTACTGTCCAATGAACATTCATACCGAGTTTGGTGTAAAACAGACCATCCATTATGAAACAATGGCTAGTTGAAGTTGCTGTCAGGTGCAACACTGTGAAAATCAGCAAAATTCACAAAATCCCTGAGTGGCAAAGGGTTAATGAAGAAAATCCAAAATGACCAAAATAATGTTTTTTCATCATTTTATTGCAAGAAACAATATTTCAGATATAATAAATGCGTTTTAGGCTAAAATTCAGTATGTTCCCAGATTTCAGTTAACCCTTTACCACTCAGATACGTGTTTTTACGTGTCTGCACCCCCCCCCCCCATTTTAAGCCCCAGAAGCACTCAAAATCTGCATTTCTACCCCTGGATAGTTATGTTTGCTTTAGGATTAGTTGGGCAAAAAAGTGACCTGTTCTTTCGCGCACCTCCCCAATAAAAATATTCTGGGGGGGGATTGAAGGGGGGCGCTGCCCCCCTCACATCCCGAAAATTTTTGGGTTTATGGCCCAACCGGCCGCTAAAATTTATATCTGAGGGTGTCTGGGGACAAAAATGCCTGAAAGTTGATGCTGATAAAACATGCTGCAAACAGTGAAAATGGCCAGTGCCAAACACCTTAATTGTTGCCTTGACAGCTGTGTGAAGATTAAAATGTGGTCAAAAATTCATGTGAAAACACACTTTTTGCCAACTTTGAGATGCGCCCTCTTTACCATGACAACAAAGATCAAGTCATGAAAAGTTGCATTTGAAAGGCTACTGTCCAATGAACATTCATACCGAGTTTGGTGTAAAACAGACCATCCATTATGAAACAATGGCTAGTTGAAGTTGCTGTCAGGTGCAACACTGTGAAAATCAGTGAAATTCACAAAATCCCTGAGTGGTAAAGGGTTAAATCTGGACAGAGATTCTGATGTGGATTCTTCCATCCTTAAATCTGGACATAGTTTCTGAAGTTGACTCTTCCATCCTTAAATCAGGACATAGTTTCTGGTGTGGACTCTTCCTTCAGAAGCGGAATGGATATGAGCTAATACCGCACCCCGCCTATTCTACCGAATTAGCTCGTAGTGACTGTTTCCTATTCCCAAACTTGAAAAAAGATATCCGTGCACATCATTTCCGGTCAAGTTGAGGAGTGGTTTGAGACAAGGACCCTGGCTTCTTCAGTACTGGGCTGATGGCACAGGAACAGCGTTGGTCCAAGTTAATCTTTCTTGAGGGCAATTACATTGAAAAAGAAGAGATCCATGTTACACAGAAATTAGTTGGGCTTGTTTTATTGACTCACCTGCATATGGGCCCCGTCAAGCGATTTTGGTTCTTATCACCTATGCGAGCAGCAAAGGTTCAGGCGAGCCTGCGCATCTGCGCAGTCTCGCCAGAACCTTCGCTGCTTGCTCATACAAGCAGTGAATAAAGAGGAACCTTCAGACAGAAAGCCATATTCCCGGCCCCTCTGAATGGCTGGGCATGCGCAGTTAAGATTTGTCATGAAGGAATGCTCGAAGACACAAATTCGCTTGGCGGGGCTAATATAATGTAAGCTGGACTGTAAAATGCCAAAATATCCAGTAAAGAGAAAGTCTGGGCATCAACAGAACCATCATTTTTGTGAGTGCATTAGCCTTTACCACTAGCAGATGTCATTTTTTTTTTCTTATTTTCCCCAAAATAGGGTTTTAGTTTGATTTGAGGTTTAACAT
The DNA here is from genome assembly GCA_963580285.1 of Lucinisca nassula. Taxonomy (NCBI): domain Eukaryota; kingdom Metazoa; phylum Mollusca; class Bivalvia; order Lucinida; family Lucinidae; genus Lucinisca; species Lucinisca nassula. The sequence continues at coordinate 176,138,233 of OY757013.1, read as the reverse complement.
CCCCTTCAACACTGTACAGGTCCATTTGGATATGTCGCTTCCATTTTTGTGGGACTTTTACCCGACATTGAGATGAAATGACAACTCAAGCCCTGTCGCCCAATGAAACTAATAGGGTTTATAAGCATGGACGGTCCGATGGTCTGACACGTACCACTTTGTCTAGGCAGGCTTAGATCCTCTAAGCTGTTTAACAGCTCTCGTGTGCGGTCGGTTTCAGCTCTGCGTGGAAGCATCATGCAGCCCATCTATTTCTTCAAGACCCGTTGGGCGGGGGCCACCCCAAAATAGGACTAGACATTTCAGACAAATTGTCTTCTGTCTTATTTTTCCAAGATTTGCATGAAATATTTCAAAATGTTGTCTGCTAAAAAAATATACCTAGCATGCAGTGTTAACCCGTTAAGAAGCATGAAAAAATTGCTTCTGAAAATGTCATCTGCTTATGTTGTCTGCTGAATGTTCTTGCAAACTTTTTAAGAAATATTATTTCATACAGGCAAACAGTATGGACCCAGATCAAACTGCTCCTAGAGGAGCAGTTTGATCTGGGTCCACACTGTGTGCAACAATGACTTTTAAGAGTGACCGGCAGAAAAAAAAGCAGACGACAATTGTCATGATTGTCATTTTATGGGTTAAATGGAGCTGACACATGTGAGAAGGGTCCTTTGTATTATGTTGTTCAAATGCATGTGTGCCGCAGACTTGATAGCGTTTGTTGTATGAACGTATCTTTTTATCTCCTCAACATGTCTATGAGCAATAAAAGTTCTGGTGTGTCTGCACATATACCCAAGTAGCCCCCGCCATGGGGGCTTGAAGAAATAGATGGGCTATATGATGCTTCCACGCAGAGCTGAAACTGACCCGCACACGAGTACTGGTAAGCCGCTTAGAGAACTAAGCCTGCCGAGGCAATGAGGTGCAAGTCGGCCCGTCCATGCTTATAAACACTATTGGTTTCATTGGGCGGCAGGGCTTGAAATGTCATGTCATCTCAATGTTGGGTAAAAGTCCCACAAAATTGGAAGCAACATCTCCAAAATGACCTTTACAGTGTTGACAGGGACGTTAGACTTCAAAACAAACAAACATATACACAAGCTTGCCTAAGCCACTAAGCCCTTGACCATCATATACATACGATAAGTTTGTACCTAATTTCTCATGCTCCATTCACTTGGGCCAACTCGATTCATTCACAAAAAAGCACCCATTTACTGATACTTAAACATGGTATTGTTAATTCATTTCATGGCGACCAAACTCACAAAGTGTGATTATTCAAAATATTTTAATCATGATTAATCAAGCTGAAGATCAAACACTTTTACTGCCACTTAGTAAACATTGCGCCGTCCCTCTCCTCCTTGACTGTCACATTAACCCATTGTGTGCGGGAAAACACGTAGAGGGGTACCTTGGCAAACAATGCAGGCCCAGATCAGATGCCGCAGAATGCGGCGTCTGATCAGAGCCTGCACTATTTGCTAACAGAATTTTCCATCATGGAATAAAAATGAAAACAATTGCCCTGGCACCCCTTATAAATTATGACAAATGGACTTTTCCAGCATATAGCAATGGAAGAGTCCACCAGTATACAAAGGGTTAAAGTTGCATTGTAAGAAATGATAATTCAGATTTCAATCTGACCCCAGTTTAACATTGAAAGCACCACAGAATTTTGAGAGCAAATGACAATCTATTTTTTTTTCTTAATTTTCAGGGAAAATAAGGCTTGACATTTCATGTGAGTCATCTTCCCAGCAGATGCCCAGCACATATACATGTAACTTCAAATCTGACTTTCTCCGAAAAAAAAAATGAAATCAGTATTGAACTATTGATGGTTTAACCTGTACCACCCATTGAATATTTTTTAATTCTTATTTTCCCCAAGAAACAGGGAATGACATTTCATGCAATTGTCAACAATGGAGATAATTTGCTATTTTGCATGAAATTTCAAAAATGCTTTTTTAGGAAAACAAAATGAAAAAAAAAAAAATGTCATCTGCTGAAATATTACCCAGCATGCGGTGTTAACCTTTATCTTGCTGTTCGCGACAACCCATATCTTTGAAAACAGTGTAGATCCAGATCAGATGGCTTCTGAAGAAGCCATCTGATCAGGATCTACACTGTTTGGCATTCAGTTTATGAATTTGTAGCAACAAATTACATCAAGTAATTTGATTGGTTGATAGACAGAAATGGGTGTGGCTTAGATGAATATTCAGCAAGATAAGGGTTAAGGGCTATGGGTAAGACATTTTTGACAAGGGAGACAACTTCTAATACTAACTGTTTGCTAGTAACTGTCCGGGACAATGGTCTGATGATTTTGGGTATTACGGGTAATCTGTGTGGACCCTTATCAGACTGCTCCCCGGGGTGCATACTTTTTAAAGTAACCGGCAGACAACAAAGCAGACGACAATTGTTGTGATTGGCATGTTAAGGGTTAGTCTTCTGACTACACACTTCACACCTGGGTGTCTGTTTCAACTCAAAACCAAAGAAAATCGGCAGGTAAAATTTTCTTTGATCTTTTAACAGTATATAGATACAGATTAAAGAGCATTATAAAGACAGATTAAATACAAGTAATAAATATTTAAGTACTTTTTTTTCAACTTTGAAGTTGAATGGGGAGGAAGTGATAAGTCACTGACAACAAGTAAACAAGGAAAAAAGTCATTTTTTAAATTTTATGCATGGTTAAATAATGTAAGCTTGGTTTGACAGGTTTTGATTTGAACTATTGGTGAATTATGTAAGACAAGAGTTCCGCAGAAGGCGGCGTCGCACCTGCTAGGGGCAAAAGTCACGGGAGCCACAATCAGAACATTGTTATTAAATAAGTAAATTTCATTCTTAGCAGTTGGTAGTTGATGTAAAATGTGTCAAAGTCACTGGACCAAAAAATATAGGCCATGGTCACCAGGTCAAGGTATGTGCCAAATCAGTACATCGAGGAGAAGCACTATGCAAGTCTTGGTGGCTGTAGGCCATTTATTTAAGGACATACAGAACATTGACGTAAAATGTGTTAAAGTCACTAGAGTGCATAATATGGATCAAGTTTACCGGGTCAAAGTACTCGCAGAGTCAGTAAATGTAAGAGAAGCACCATGCAAGGTTTGGTGGTTGTAGGCCTTATAGTTAAGAAGTTATGGCATGTCAACCTACAATGTGTAAAGTCAATGGAGTACGATAAATAGGTCAAGGTCACCAAGTCACGGTACATGCACAGTCAGTACATCTAGAAGCAGCATTATGCAAGCTTTGATGGTTGTAGGCCTTTTATTTGCAGAGATCTGGAACTTCGACATAAAATGTGTCAAAGTCTTTGTAGCATAAAATATAGGTCATGGTCACCAGGTCAAAGTACCTGCAGAGTCAGTACATCTAGGAGAAGCATTATACAAGATTTGATGCTTGTGAGCCTTTTATTTGAGGAGATCTGGAACTTCAACATACAAGAGGGCCCAATGGCCCTATATCGCTCACCTGTGTACGAGAAAATCATTAGTGTAGGAGACCACTTGACATTGCTACAGCTCAGGCAAAGCGGTGTTCATGCTTACAAACCCTACTGGTTTCATTGGGTGTCAGGGCTTGAGATGTAATTTCATCTCAATGTCTGGTAAAAGTCCCACAAAATTGGAAGAGACATCTCCAAAATGACCAATACAGTGTTGTACGGGATGTAAAACCTCAAATCAAACAAAATCTGTGCCTTATGGTTTTGGAGAAAAAGATTTTTTTAAGTTTTGTCAAGTATAAGTCTATAGAAGCTAATGAGCCAAAGGGCACGGTTGGCAGGTGTATGTAGACGACCATTTTGTGTTGCTATATACTAAATATCTAAGGTCTGTACTTCATGGTTTCAAAGAAGATGTTTGAAGCTTTTTCCATTATAAGTTTGTTGGAGTTAAGGGGCCACAGGATTTGGACCCCCCAGGGGCATGATTGGCAGGATTCATGTAGGCGACCACTCGACATTGCTACATGCTAAATACCTGAGCTCTGGGACATATGGTTTCAGAGAAGAAGAATTTTGAAGGTTTTTTCCATTATGAGTCTATGGGAGCTAAGGGGCCGCGGGGCGTGGCCCATTTGGACCCCACGGACATGATTGGCAGGATTTTTGTAGGTGACCACTTGCCGTTGCTACATGCCACATATCTCAGCTCTGGGCCCTGTGGTTTCAGAGAAGAAGATTTTTGAAGTTTTTTTTTTTCCATTATGAGCCTATAGGAGCTAAGGGGCCCCGGGGCGTGGCCCTTTTGGACCCCAGGGGCATGATTGGCAGGAATTATGTAGGTGACCACTTGCCATTGCTACATGCTAAATATCTAAGCTCTGGGCCCTGTGATTGCCGAGGAGAAGATTTTTGAAGCTTTTTGTTCCATTATGAGTCTATGGGAGCGAAGGGGCCCCAAGGCGTCGCCCATTTGGAACCCAGGGGCATGATTGGCAGGAATTATGTAGGTGACCACTGGCCCTTGCTACATGCTAAATATCTAAGCTCTGGGCCCTGTGGTTTCAGAGAAGAAGATTTTTGAAGCTTTTTTTCCATTATGCGTCTTTGGGAGCTAAGGGGCCCCGGGGCGTGGCCAATTTGGACCCCAGGGGCATGATTGGCAGGAATTATGTAGGTGACCACTTGCTGTTGCTACATGCCAAATATCTCAGCTCTGGGCCCCGTGGTTTCAGAGAAGAAGAATTTTGAAGCTTTTTCCCATTATGAGTCTATAGGAGCTAAAGGGCCCTGGGGCGTGGCCCGTTTGGACCCCAGGGGCATGATTGGCAGGAATTATGTAGGTGATCACTTGCCGTTGCTACATGCTAAATACCTAAGCTCTGGGCCCTGTGGTTTCTGAGTAGAAGATTTTTGAAGCTTTTTTTTTCCATTAAGAGTCTATGTGAGCTAAGGGGCCCTGGGGCGTGGCCCATTTGGACCCCAGGGGCATGATTGGCAGGAATTATGTAGGTGACCACTTGCCATTGCTACATGCTAAATATCTAAGCTCTGGGCCCTGTGGTTTCCGAGATGAAGATTTTTGAAGCTTTTTTCCATTATGAGTCTATAGGAGCTAAAGGGCCCCGGGGCGTGGCCCGTTTCGACCCCATGGGCAAGATTGGCAGGAATTATATAGGTGACCACTTGCCGTTGCTACCTGCTAAATATCTAAGCTCTGGGCCCTGTGGTTTCCGAGAAGAAGATTTTTGAAGCTTTTTGTTCCATTATGAGTCTATGGGAGCGAAGGGGCCCAGGGCGTGGCCCATTTGGACCCCAGGGCCATGAGTGGCAGGAATTATGTAGGTGACCACTGGCCGTTAATACATGCTAAATATCTAAGCTCTGGGCCCTGTGGTTTCAGAGAAGAAGATTTTTGAAGCTTTTTTTCCATTATGAGTCTATAGGAGCTAAAGGGCCCTGGGGCGTGGCTCGTTTGGACCCCAGGGGCATGATTGGCAGGAATTATGTAGATGACCACTTGCCATTGCTTCATGCTAAATATCTAAGCTCTGGGCCCTGTGGTTTCCGAGAAGAAGATTTTTGAAGCTTTTTGTTCCATTATGAGTCTATGGGAGCGAAGGGGCCCCGGGGCGTGGCCAATTTGGACCCCAGGGGCATGAATGGCATGAATTATGTAGGTGACCACTGGCCATTAATACATGCTAAATATCTAAGCTCTGGGCCCTGTGGTTTCAGAGAAGAAGATTTTTGAAGCTTTTTTTCCATTATGAGTCTATAGGAGCTAAAGGGCCCGGGGCGTGGCCCATTTCGACCCCAGGGGCATGATTGGCAGGAATTATGTAGGTGACCACTTGCCATTGCTACACGCTAAATATCTAAGCTCTGGGCCCTGTGGTTTCCGAGAAGAAGATTTTTTAAGCTTTTTGTTCCATTATGAGTCTATGGGAGCGAAGGGGCCCTGGGGTGTGGCCAATTTGGACCCCAGGGGCATGAATGGCAGGAATTATGTAGGTGACCACTGGCCGTTAATACATGCTAAATATCTAAGCTCTGGGCCCTGTGGTTTCAGAGAAGAAGATATTTTAATTTTTTCCCATTGTAAGTCTATGGGAGCTATATGTTGCCATGGCAACCAGAATTCCAATCTGATCAGCCCAAAAACCTTATGCAGCCTTTCCCCCTACCTGATGATGCTTCTCATGAAATTTGATCAAGATTGACCATGGGGTATTAGAGATATACTAATTTGAAATTGTTTACGGACGCACGCACACACGGACGCACGCACGCACGACGGACGACGGACAAAAAGTGATCACAAAAGCTCACCTTGTCACTACGTGACAGGTGAGCTAAAAATGTGTCAAAGTCTGTGGAGAGTAGAATATAGGTCAAGGTCACCATGTCAATGTACCTGCAGAGTCAGTACATCTAGGAGAAGCACTATGCAAGATTTAATGGTTGTAGGCCTTTTATTTGACAAGATCTGGAACATCAACTTAATTTGTGTCAAAGTCACTAGAGCGTACAATATAGGTCAAGGTCACCAGGGTCAAGGTGCTTGCCTAGTCAGGAGCTTTGGATGAAGTTTCATGAAAGGTTTGATGATTGTTCAGTCGTAATTACAATACAAACTTCGACATTAAGTCGAACTTCGACGTAATGGTCAAAGTCAATGGAGCGCAAAATATAGGTCAAAGTCACCAAGTCAAGGTGCCTACAAAGTCAGAAGGTCAGGGAGATGCTTCATGTAAGGTTTGATGGTAGCTGAAGCTTGTAGTTGACGTAAATAAAAACTTTGACGTAAATGTTGAACTTCGACGTAAATGTTAACAGACAGACAGACGAACAGACGCAAAATATAGGTAAAAGCCACCAGGTCAGGTTGCTTAGAAAGTGAGAAGGTCAGGGTGATGTTTCCTGTAAGGTTTGATGGTAGCTGAGGTTTGTAGTTGACTTAAACAAAAACTTTGACGTAAATATCGAACTTCGACCTAATGGTCAAAGTCACTGGAGCGCAAAATATAGGTCAAAGTCACCAGGTTAAGGTGCTTACAAAGTGAAAAGGTCTATGAGATGTTTCATGTAAGGTTTGATGGTAGCTGAGGATTGTAAAATAAAAACTTTGACGTAAATGTCGAACTTCGACGTAATGCTCAAAGTCACTGGAGCGCAAAATAAAGGTCAAAGTCACCAGGTCAAGGTGCTTTCAAAGTGAGAAGGTCTATGAGATGTTTCATGTAAGGTTTGATGGTAGCTGAGGTTTGTAAAATAAAAACTTTGATGTAAATGTCGAACTTCGATGTAAATGTCGAACTTCGACATAATGGTCAAAGTCACTGAAGCACAAAATATAGGTCAAAGTCACCAGATCAAGGTGCTTACAAAGTGAGAAGGTCTATGAGATGTTTCATGTAAGGTTTGATGGTAGCTTGGGTTTGTAAAATAAAAACTTTGACGTAAATGTCGAACTTCAACATAAATGTTAACAGACGGATATACGAATGGACGGACGGAAAATCGGACGCCTGTGTCGCACCCTGCTACAAGCATTTGGGACAAAATTACTCCTCATCAGCATAACTAGAGCTATTATTTGATGAAAAAAAAAAACAGTTATTAACCCTTTTTGTAACAAATGGAATCTTCCTTCTTATATATTGCAAGAGTCCATTCCAAAATTTAGGGGTGTCAGGTTGTGTTTTCATCAAAATTTATTTGGAAAATGGCTGAACTTTTAGCAAACAGTGGAGGCCCTGATCAGACGCTGCGTTCTGCGGCGTCTGATCTGGGCCTGCACTGTTTGCCAAGATACCCCTTTAGGGGTTTCCAGTACTGAATGGGTTAATCTTCATTGCAGGCTCATATGCATAGGGGGTGCAAACCCTAAAAAATCACACATTTTTGTTTCAGCAGAAACTTTGCATCCCCAATTTTAGCAACATCAATAAAATTTTGGCTAGCCAGTCCTGAAGTTGATTTTTTATCGTTTTTGCAGCGTTTTTTGGCGATAACTTTTTTTTTTTTAGTTTTGAGCAATACATCCAGCGAGAAATTTGTGGAGGACAAGCTCCGCCAACTTCTCATTTAGGGCTCAGATGGACTTTTTACAATTTTTCAATTTTTCGACAAAAATTAAGTCCAATTCTGTCACTCACACCACATGACAAATGACAAGCCCAGTTGAAACCAACAAATGACAAGCCTAGTTGAAACCAACAAATGACAAGCCTAGTTGAAACCAACAAATGACAAGCCTAGTTGAAACCAACAAATGATAAGCCTAGTTGAAACCAACAAATGACAAGCCTAGTTGAAACCAACAAATGACAAGCCTTGTTGAAACCAACAAATGACAAGCCTAGTTGAAACCAACAAATGACAAGCCTAGTTGAAACCATATCTATATATGGTTCGTTTATTTTTTGTAATGGAGTTTAACAGCCCTGTCAACACTAATTAGGTCATTTTTGAGCCTGTCAGTTTACCTAGCAGGCTTATATGTAAGCATTCTGCCAGTACAGTGAACATTCTTTCGCCAGAAACTGACAACTGCCCTTTTTGAATCAGCGGAAGGGAGAGAATGGCCCTAGAAAAGATTTCATGATCAATCTCCGCGAAAGAATGTTGCCGACTCCGGCAGGTATCGAACCCACGTCCTCCTGATCACCAGTCAGACTCGCATCCGACCGAGCTACCAAGGCCGGCAATCTATATATGGTTTGTTTATTTGTTTGTAATGGAGTTTAACAGCCCTGTCAACACTATTTAGGTCATTTTTGAGCCTGTCAGTTTACCTAGCAGGCTTATATGTAAGCATTCTGCCAGTACAGTGAACATTCTTTCGCCAGAAACTGACAACTGCCCTTTATGAATCAGCGGAAGGGAGAGAATGGCCCTAGAAAAGATTTCATGATCAATCTCCGCGAAAGAATGTTGCCGACCCCGGCAGGTATCGAACCCGCGTCCTCCTGATCACCAGTCAGACTCGCATCCGACCGAGCTACCGAGGCCGGCTATCTATATATGGATAAATCTTGTGCAGCCAACAGAGCGTCCAACTGAAGGGCTATTGTACAGAGCATTGGAATGAAAACAGTCAAAAACATGATATACGTGGTTTTTGTCAGTGAATCCATAGAACAGACAATACACATCCAACACCTTTGATCTATATTGTTCAAATATTAAAAAATACAGAAATTGTTACTTTCTGTTTCACTCTCAAATGTGCACGTTGTAAATCTCAGGATATTTGAATATGACCCTCATTATTTCCCATCTGTCAAATACTGACCAGGCGACAAATCGACAAGCCACACCATAAAGGCCGGACTTGTTGAAACAGAAAATTTGGGACAAAGTTCAAATCGCAGAAATCTCTATCTGATTGCAGCTTTTCTGGGATAACTCAGGGAATGAAACCTTTTCGAGAGGTTAGCAGAGCTTGTCCTCTACAACTTTCTCGGTGGTTATGTTGATAAAAATGAAAAATAAATAAGTTATCGCCAAAAAAGATAAAAATTCAACTTAAGTATTCACCATAAAATTGGCCAGCCCAAGTAATCACTGCACTATTAGCCAGCCCAAGTATTCACTGCATGATCAGCAAGCCCCAGTGTTTACCGCACAATTATCCAGCCCTAGTATTCACTGCCTAACTAGCCAGTCCACGTGTTCACTGCATAATTAGCCAGCCCGAGAATTCACTGCATAATTATTCAGCCCCAGAATTCACTGCATAATTAGGCAACCCTGGTGTTCACAGCTTGATTAGCCAGCCCAAGTTTTCACTGCATAATTAGCCAGCCCTAGTATTCACTGCATAATTAGGCAACCCCAGAATATACTGGATAATAAGGCAACCCGGTGTTCACTGCATAATTAGCAAGCCCTAGTATTCACTGCATAATGAGGCAACCCAAGAATTCAATGCATAATTAGACAACCCCGGTGTTCACTGCATAATTAGCCAGCCCTAGTATCCACTGCATGATTAGCCAGTCCAAGTGTTCACTGCATGATCAGACAGCCGAGTATTCACTGCATAATTAGCAAGCCCAAGTATTCACTGCATAATGAGGCAACCCCAGAATTCACTGCATAATTAAGCAACCCTGGTGTTCACTGCATAATTAGCCAGCCCCAGTTTTCACTGCATAATTAGCCAGCCCTCGTATTCACTGCATGATTAGCCAGTCCCAGTGTTCACTGCATGATGCGACAGCCGATTGTTCTCTGCATAATTAGCCAGCCCCAGTTTTGACTGCATGATTAGCCAGTCCCAGTGTTCACTGCATAATTAGCCAGCCCCAAAATTTTCCACACAATTATCCAGCCCTAGCATTCATTGCACGATTAGCCAGCCCCAGTATTCTCTGCATGATAAGTTGGCCCCAGTGTTCACTGCATGATTAGCTGGCCCCAGTATTCTCTGCATGATTAGCTGGCCCCAGTATTCTCTGCATGGTTAGCTGGCCCAAGTATTCTCTGCATGATTAGCTGGCCCCAGTGTTAACTGCACAATTAGTCAGCCCCAATATTTACCACACAATTAGCCAGCCCTAGTGTACACTTCACAACTGGCCAGCCAGCACTAGTGATCACTTCAAAACTAGCCAACCAGCACTAGATGTCACTTCACAACTAGACAACCAGCACATGTGTTCACTTTACAACTAACCAGCATAAGTATTCACTTCACAGCTTGCCAACCAGCACTAGTGTTCACTTCACAACTAGCCAACTGGCACTAGTTTTCACTTCACAACTAGTCAACTAGTACTAGTGTTCACTTAACAACTAGCCAACCAGCACACATGTTCACTTCACAACTAGCCAGCACTAGTGTTCACTTTACATCTAGCCAACCAGTACTAAATGTTCACTTAACAACTAGCCAATTGGCACAAGAGTTTATTTCACAACTAGCCAGCCAGCACTAGTGTTATCTTTACAACTAGCCAACCAGCACAAGTGTTCACTTCACAACCAAGCATCACTAGTGCTAGTGTTCACTTCACAACTAGCCAACCAGCATTAGTGTTCACTTCAAAACTAGCTAACCAGCACTAGTGTTCACTTCATAACTAGCCAACCAGCACTAGTGTTCACTTCATAACTAGCCAGTCAGCACTGGTGTTCACTTCATAACTAGCTGACCAGCACTAGTGTTCACTGCACAACTAGCCAAACAACACTAGTGTTCACTTCAAAACTAGCTGACCAGCACTAGTGTTCACTTTACAACTAGCCAACTAACACTAGTGATCACTTTACAACTAGTCAGCACTAGTGTTCACTTTACAACTAGACTATCAAGTGAGCATATGCTCACTAATACCCCCGGCCAAAGCCATCGGTAACTTTCTGGCAATTCAAAGCCATCAAGTTTGACAAAAACCTATTATGAACACAGAATTAATCTTGCAAAAGTAAGGAGAATACCATTACATCTAAACTAGAGCTGTCAGAGGATCTGACTATAGCCCCGCTTCAGCGCTGTCAGAGAAGAAAGTTATTTAAGCTGCAGAGAAAACAGTTATGAACAAGAAATAACTGTTGAAAATTTTACATTATCTGGAAAAACTCTAAGAGTTGTGAGCCCTTGTCCCTCATTTCAATGAGCATGATACATTACCAGAATGTCCATGTTTATACTAAATTTCATCTTCCATTTTTCAATGTTCAAAGGGTAATAACTCCTAAAGTAGGCAAATCAGAGTCAGGGTTCCTGCGCTCTGCACATTGTCTCATGGTGCTTTACACTTGTGTGAAGTGTCATGAAAATATCTCAAATGGTTTGTGAGTTATGGAGCCGACACAGTCAAAATTGCCTTTTTAAATGTTCAAAGGGCAATAACTCCTAAAGTAGGCAAACCAGAGTTATGGTTCCTGCACTCTGCACATCATCTCAAGGTGCTTTTCATTTATTTGAAGTTTCATGAAAATATCAGAAACGGTTATATGGAGCGGACATAGTTAAAATTGCCATTTTTTAATATTCAAAAGCCTATAACTGAAAAAGTAGACAATCCAGAGTTTGGGTTCCTGCGCTCTGCACACGTAATATGGTGCTTTACATTTGTGTGAAGTTTCATAAAATTATCTCAAACGGTTTTTGAGTTATCGAGCAAAGACGGCTAAAATTGATATTTTTCAATATTCAAAGGGAAATAACTCAAAAATTAGGCAATCCAGAGTTATGGTTCCTGCACTCTGCACACCATCTCATGGTGTTTAATGTTTGTGTGAAGTTTCATGAAAATATGTGAATGGGTTTTAAAGTTATGGAGCGGACACGAAAATTGTTAACAGACACAGACAGACACACAGACAGACACACAGAAAATACGAAAACCAGAGTTATGGTTCTTGCGCTCTGCACATTGTCTCATAGTGCTTAACATTTGTGTGAAGTTTCATGAAATTATCTCAAACGGTTTTCGAGTTATGAAGCGGACACTGTTAAAATTGCCATTTTTCAATGTTCAAAGGGCAATAACTCCAAAAATAAGCAATGCAGAGTTATGATTCCTGCGCTCTGCACATCGTCTCATAGTGCTTAACATTTGTGTGAAGTTTCCTAAAAATATCTCAAACGGTTTTCGAGTTATGAAGCGGACACAATTAAAATTGCCATTTTTCAATGTTCAAAGGGCAATAACTCCAAAAGTAGGCAATCCACAGTTATAATTCCTTCGCTCTGCACATTGTCTTATGGTGTTTAACATTTGTGTGAAGTTTCATGAAAATATGTTAAGCAGATACAAAGTTATGGAGCCAACACAAATTAACGGAATCACGGAATTACGGAATTACGGAATTACGGAATTACGGAAAATGTTCAAAAGGCAATAACTCCAAAAGTAGGCAATCCACAGTTATAATTCCTTCGCTCTGCACATTGTCTTATGGTGTTTAACATTTGTGTGAAGTTTCATGAAAATATGTTAAGCAGATACAAAGTTATGGAGCCAACACAAATTAACGGAATCACGGAATGACAGAAGGACATGGCAAATCCAATATAGCCCCACTTTTTCAAAGCGGGGCTATAATAACTCACCTGATAACTAATGAGATCTTGAACAGATGTTTTTCAAAGGGCAATAACTCTTGAAAGGAGCATAATCCGGACGAGAAAAAAAATACGTGTCGGCTAATTTTCCATGAGGAATCCATATATGAAATTTCAAAACCCTAGCATACACGGTTCTAAAGTTATGCTATGCATCACTTTTACCATACAGTACAATGGCACAAATTACCAAAATGACAAAGGGCCATAACTCACAAAGTATTTTTCGGAATTTTGTCAAAAGTTAATCAGTTCATCTACTCATCACCACCAATCTATTCACCAACTTTCAAGGCTCTAGCTCCAATAGTTTTTGAGATATCTTGCTGACAAAATTTTATAAAAAAAATATAACAAAGGGGAATAACTCTAAAGAACCTGGCCCCACAGCCCCAATTTTCTTTCCCACAATACAACTAGTTATGCATGTTGTTTGTACCAAATTTCAAGTTTCTAGGTACAGTAGTTCCTGAGAAATCTTTGACACAAAATTTAAGGTAACTCACAAAATACACATCTCAGTAGCAAATATAACAAAGGGGAATAACTCTAAAGAACCTGGCCCCACAGCCCCAATTTTCTTTCCCACAATACAACTAGTTATGCATGTTGCTTGTACCAAATTTCAAGTTTCTAGGTACAGTAGATCTTTAGAATTTTTTGACACAAAATTTAAGGTAAGTCACAAAATGCACATCTCAGTAGCAAATATAACAAAGGGGAATAACTCTAAAGAACCTGGCCCCACAGCCCCAATTTTCTTTCCCACAATACAACTAGTTATGCATGTTGTTTGTACCAAATTTCAAGTTTCTAGGTACAGTAGTTCCTGAGAAATCTTTGACACAAAATTTAAGGTAACTCACAAAATACACATCTCAGTAGCAAATATAACAAAGGGGAATAACTCTAAAGAACCTGGCCCCACAGCCCCAATTTTCTTTCCCACAATACAACTAGTTATGCATGTTGCTTGTACCAAATTTCAAGTTTCTAGGTACAGTAGATCTTTAGAATTTTTTGACACAAAATTTAAGGTAAGTCACAAAATGCACATCTCAGTAGCAAATATAACAAAGGGGAATAACTCTAAAGAACCTGGCCCCACAGCCCCAATTTTCTTTCCCACAATACAACTAGTTATGCATGTTGTTTGTACCAAATTTCAAGTTTCTAGGTATAGTAGTTCCTGAGAAATCTTTGACACAAAAAAAAGTTTACACACACACACACAGAAAGTTTACACACACACACACACAGAAAAGACGAAAACTATATACCCCCATGGCATACTCCGTATGCCGGGGGTATAACTAGCCAGTCAGTACTTGTGTTCACTTCACAACTAGCCAGCACTCATGTTACTTCACAATAAGCCAGCACTACTTTCATTCACAACTAGCCAGCACTAGTGTTCACTTCACAATTAGCAAGCACTAGTGTTAACTTCACAAGTAGCCAACCAGCACTAGTGTTCACTTCACAACTAGTCAGTTGGCACTAGTGTTCACTTTTCCACTAAGTAGTACCAGTGTTCACTTCATAACTAGCCAGCACAAGTGTTCACTTCACAACTAGCCAACCAGCACAGTGTTCCCTTCACAACTAGCCAGCCAGCACCAGTGTTCCCTTCTCAACTAGCCAGCCAGCACCAGTGTTCCCTTCACAACTAGCCAGCCAGCACCAGTGTTCATTTCACAACTAGCTGACCAGCACTTGTGTTCACATCACAACCAGCTGACCAGTACTAGTGTTCACTTCACAAAGTGATATACAGCACTAGTGTTCACTTCACAACTAGACCAGCACTAGTGTTCACTTTACAAATAGATGACTAGCACAAGTGTTCACTTCACAACTAGCTGACCAGCACTAGTGTTCACTTCACAACTAGATGAAGACAACCAGCACTAGTGTTCACTTCACAACAATGACCAGCACTAGTGTTCACTCCACAACTAGCCAACCAGCACTAGTGTTCACATAACAAGTAGATGACCAGCACTGGTGTTCACTTACCAACTACATGACCAGCACAAGTGTTCACTTCATAACCAGATGACCAGCACTAGTGTTCCCTTTCAACTAGCCAGTACTATTGTTCACTTCGCAACTGGCCAGTCAGCACTAGTGTTCATTTATCAACTAGGCAGCACTAGTGTTCACTGCACCATTTTCTTTTATTTAGTTTTGGTTTAGAGCCCTTTCAAGAATTTTTCAGTTATTTCAAGCTGATTCTTAATCAGAAGGAAGATCACTGCATAAGTACATGTATGCAGACAGATAAGCCAGAGCAAACAATGTAGACCCAGATGAGACGTTTGCCACTTATCTATTTTTTTTGACACATGGGATATAAAATTGCACTTTTTAAAATTTCAGAAAACATCACGAAAACACACCTATATGGTTTTGACCCCCTTGAACCCCACTTTTATACAGTAAAATTGGGGTTTGCAGGGGTAGACCTTATTTTTTGTATTTCTACTCTAAAATATAGATTGTGGGCACTCATTAGAACCGCCTCGATGAGGCGGTTCTAACTAGTGCCCACAATATATATTTTGAGCAGAAATAAGAAAAATATCACAATTTTTTCATCTGAAAATGTTCATATTTTTGGTGGTAACATTTACAATATATTTATATAGGCGTGTTTTTTCCTACTGAAGTACAGCAAGGAATTGAGGTGACCAAATACTAAGGATGAACAAGTTTTTTCACTGAATGACCTTGTTGAAATCCATATCTGCCTTCTAATATTTCAGAAATATCAGTTTGAAATGTAGAATTATAAGAAAGCAAACTAAAATGTCACCAACTTTAATATAGCTTGACACGCAAGCCTTTGATGACATCACCCGCAGAAACCGCAATCATTCACAACATTCATGCCACAGACATTCTGATTGGCTGCTCTCTTGCACTGTCTTTTTTCCATTATTTCTCTTTTGACCCAGTGACATTTAAACAAGAGGGCCATAATGGCCCTGGATCGCTCACCTGATCCTTATTGTACAGATAAAGTGGTAGGTAATATAAGGTGGAGTGGATGGTTTGAGCCATTTTGGAGCAAAATTATTTTGAGCAATTTTGTCAAACGGTCAGCCATGAAATATTCCTTCTAATTTTTTTTCTTTCTGATGATGAAGTCTTTCTAAAGTTCCCTTCTACAGAGCTTACTTGTATGTTACACCTGGGCACCTTCTGGACATTGAGGGTCAGGTCCTAGTGCATGGAGATAAATTTGCTCAGTCTAACTTACAATGCCTCGTTGTGACATGGGGGTGTGGTTATGGTTCAGTGGTTCCCTTTGACAATACAGAGCTGACTTGTATTGCACTGTCTTGGCACCTTGTGGATATTGAGGGTCAGCTCCTAGTGCACCAGACAGTAGTGGTGTACCGATGATCGGGTGGCATCGATTAGCGGCGTGCTGAAGGCTCCCGATTCCGATGATCGATTGACTTTTTTCAAAATCGATCATCGGCATGAAATGGGGAAGCGGTCTCGGTCCCGTCCCGGGGTCCCGTCCTATAGTACCGGCTTTTATACGACGCGCCGTGCCGCGACACCGCTCTCATTTATCGATAAAGCGTGCCAGTTTTTCCCTACCAACATGGACGCCAGACAAATATATGACCACCCCGGGACAAAAAGAAAGTCTGATGTGTGGAAATACTTTGGTTTCTACAAAAAAATAAAAAAAATGAAGATCTGCCTCCAGTCATTCTTGTCTGGCTTATAGACCATTGGTAGATTTTGTTTAGTTCATATGTTATCTTGGAAATGCCTTATAGAATACTAGACCATTGGCAAGTAAACATTTTGTTTACATACCAATAGTTCAGTTAATTTGATCAGTGGTTAGATGCTTGTATGTTGTCTGATGATACACTCTGATACAATAAAAAGTTTAAATATTCACTCAGTTTTCTAATAGTGCTTCTTTCTAAACTAGTTGGAACCCCCAAGTAGATCCTGGTTAATGGTTCATATGGTTTCACATAGTTTTTACAAGGACTCAAAGGTAAAAAAAGCAAACTATCCAGGAACCGATTATAATCGGAAGAATCGCATCGGTAGCAGCAACCGATTCCAACCGATGATCGATTATGATTTTCAACCGATGTCACACCACTACCAGACAGAGATGAACTGGCTCAGCCTTAACCCATTATAAAACCAGTGGACTCAGGGCAGGTTCATTTTTGACCCCATGGGGTTTTAATTCGGAAAATCCTTGTAGAGGACAACTAGAGGAAGCTTCATTCCAAATATCAAAGACTTGGGCCTTCTGGTTTCAGGTGAGAAGGTATTTGAAGATTTTCCCTATGTATGTCTATGTAAAACCGGTGGGCCTGGGGCGGGGCCATTTTTTGACCCAAGAGCTATGATTTGAATAATCTTGGAAGAGGTCATCCAAATGAAGCTTCAAGCAAAATATCAAAGACCTGGGCCTTGTGGTATCAGAGAAGAATATTTTTAAAGGTTTTCTATATATATATGTCTAAGTAAAACTGGTGGGGCCTGAGGCGGGGGCATTTTTGGCCCCAGGGCTCTTATTTGAACAATCTTGACCCCTTTGCCTGGGTAGGCTTAGAACCTCTAAGCCGTTTACCAGTACTCGTGTGTGGGTCAATTTCAGCTCGGCGTGAAAGCATCATGCAGCCCATTTATTTCTTCAAGCCCCAATGGGCGGGGGCCTAACCTATGTAAAACCAAAGGGCCCCAGGGCGGAGGCATTTTTGGCGCCAGGGCTGTAATTTGAACAATCTTGATAGAGGTCCACAAGACGAGGTCCAAATATCAACACCTGAGCCATCTTGTTTCAAGCAAGAAGATTTTTAAAGGTTTTCCCTATGAAAGTCTATGTAAATCCAAAGGGCCCTGGAATGGGAGCATTTTTGGCCACAGGGCTATAATTTGAACAATCTTGTTAGAGGTCCACTAGATGAAGCTATGCATCAAATATTAAAGACCTGGGCTTTGCAGTTTCAGGAGAAGAATTTTAAGATTTTTCCTATATATAAGTCAATGTAAAGCCAAAGGGCACCAGGGCTATAATTTGAACAATCTTGATAGAGGTCCACAAGACGAACCATCTTACCAAATATCAAACACCTTAGCCTTCTGGAGAAGCCTCCATGGAGTAGTGGTTACGCTACTCGCCCTGTAAATCAGGGGTCGCAGGATCATTCACGGGCTTCTCCAGACTTTCAGAGGAGTCTTTAAACCAAGGTCCTGTCTCCATATGACCTTAGCTGTTGGTGGGACGTAAACTCAAACACTCACTCACTTTGGCTTCTGGTTTCAGACAAGAAGATTTCAAAAGGTTTTCCCTATATAAGTCTAGGTGAAACAAAAGGGCCTCGGGCAGGGGCATGTTTGGCCCCAGGGCTATAATTTGAACAATCTTGACAGCGGTCCATAAGCCTTCTGGTTTCAGACAAGAAGATTTTTAAAGGTTTTCCCTGTGTAAGTCTATGTAAAACCAAAGGACCCTGGGGTGGGGGCATTTTTGGCCCCAGGACTACAATTTGAACAATCTTGGTAGAGGTCCACAAGACGAAGCGTCATACCAAATATCAAACACCTGAGCCTTCTGGTTTCAGATAAGAAGATTTTTAAAGGATTTCCGTATGTAAGTCTATGTAAAGCCAAAGGGCCGCACAGCAGAGGTATTTTTGGCCCCAGGGTTTTAATTTGAACAATCTTGGTAGAGGTCCACTAGATGAAGCTACAAACCAAATATCGAAGAGCTAGGCCTTGCGATTTCAGAGAAGATTTTTATTGTTTTCATTTAAAAAGTCTATTTTTGGCTCCTGCGACCTTGATGTGCAGCAGACCAGACCTATTTGAACAACTTTGAAAGCGGACCACCTAACGGTCATTCCTGTGAAGTTTGGTCAAAATCCAATCAGTGGTTTAGGAGATATCGTTTGAAGAAATTGTTTACGCACGGACGGATGCATAGACTGATGATGTACAAAAAGTGATCCCAAAACCTCACCTCAGTGACATGACAGGTGAGCTTAAATTGTATTTCGAGAATCTGAATACCTTGCATTCATCTTTTTATCTCTTGAGACAATACTGCATTGCATACATGTAGCTACAGCTACAAGCATCAACAGCACTCAATCAATTTCCTCATAGCATAACAAAATCGCGCCTATATAATTCTTACCCCCTTAAACCCCACTTTTATATATTAATACTGGGGTTTACAGGGGAAAACCTTATTTTTCTTATTTCTGCGCTAAAATATAGATTGTGGGTACTCGTTAGAACTGCCTTGATGAGGTGGTTCGAACGTGTACCTACAATCTATATTTTGAGCAAAAAGAAGAAAAATACCACAATTTTTCATAGTAAAATTTTTCGTTTTTTTTTTGGCGGTAAGATTTACAATATATTTGCACACCGTTTTTTCGGTGGTAAAATTTGCTATATATTTGTATAGGTGTGTTATCATAATGGTGTTTCATGTAATCCTGTAATTTCTGTTCTGTAAGCATACAGTGCATACTAGACCCAACCCATCTAAATAACTACCTATACTGGTTTTGTTTATTTGTAATGGAGTTTAATGGCCCAGTCAACACTATTTTAGGTTATTTTTGAGCTGGTCAGTTTACCTATCCACACTTTTCCTGGGAGCAGTTAACAAGTACAGAGCAAATTCTTTCACCAGAAACTGACAACTGCCCTTCTTGAATCAGCGGAAGGGAGAGAATGACCGTAGAAAAGATTTCATGATCAATCTCCATGAAAGAATGTTGCCGACCCTGGCAGATATCGAACCCGCGTCCTCCTGATCACCTGTCAGACGCGCATCCGACTGAGCTTCTAAGGCTGGCAACTATACTGGTGATAAATATTTAGCCATAATATAGCTACTACAAGAGCTATAAATTTTATCCTAAAAAGCACACACTGAACACTATTGACTTGTAGTTCTTTTTTTTAACCCTTATCTTGCTGAATATTCATTTAAACCACACCCATTTCTGTCTATCAACCAATCAAATTACTTGATGTAATTTATTGCTACAAATTCATAAACTGAATGCCAAACAGTGTAGATCCTGATCAGGTGGCTTCTTCAGAAGCCACCTGATCTGGATCTACGCTGTTTGCAAATATAGGGGTTGTCGTGAACAGCAAGATAAGGGTTAAGTGTCATAAACAGTTCCCAGTCAGATCATGTAACCACAGTATTTGCAAGTCACGTGAGCCATAATTCATCTGGTAGAAATGGCCTACAACATGTCAAAGTATGAGCAGAATCAGTTCAGGTTTAAGGAAATTATGGCTACTGAAATAAGGGTACCCCCTCCAGAGACTGAGTATTGAATACTGCTCTGCATGCTAAAGGTTAACCCTTGTCCTGCTAAATATTCATATATGCCACACCCACTACCGATTTTCAACCAATCAGATTACCTGTAGCAAATTATTACAACAAATTCACGATCTGAATAACAAACAATGTAGATCCTGATCAGATGGCTTCTTCAGAAGCCATCTGATCTGGATCTACATTGTTTCAAAGAATAGGCATATCCGGGCTCAGCAGAACAAGGGTTAAAATAAAGGAAATATTTCCCGAGAGACTTGCTAATTGGATAAACAAAAAAGTTTGACTGACAAGTTTGTTGTCTTGAGGGAAATATGTCACTAATTTTAAACACAATATGGGGTAACATATATATTACATTCCAGTTTCTGGTGGTATTTCTCTTGATACCATTTAATTTGTCAAGTCTTCTAAAAGTCAGTTATTTTCCCTGAAAAAATTCTACAACAATTGGTCCATTACTAAATTTCTCACCTGCATGACTTACCCAGCAAACAATTCACATGTGCTGTTACGCCTTTTTTCAGGCAGATGATTCACATGTAATTTCCCCTGAAAAATAATTAAAACAAGATGTCACTGATGGACCTGGATCGCCCTCCTGAGTCAAGATGTACAGTGCATTACCATAAGAGATCATCAATTTGATGATGCCCTTATTTGAGCCCTATCTGCAATTTTGTTCAATAGATTAACCCTTGACCTGCTGAATATTTATATATGCCACACCCACTACTGATTGTCAACCAATCAGATTACTTCGTGCAAATAATTGCAACAAATTCATAAGCTGAATGACAGACAATGAAGATCCTGATCAGATGGCTTCTCCAGAAGCCACATGATCTGGATCTTCATTGTTTGAAAGATAAGGCATACCTGGGCTCAGCAGGACAAGGGTTAAGTAGAACTGGTATAGTTTTGTGAAATAATTTCTACTGCTCTATCAACTTTCGATACAGGGCCATGAGAGGAAAATTACTGTGAAAGTATTCTGAAATTAAGCCATTGACATAGTCGACGTCAGTCAAAGATGTCAATCTATTTTTAGCTCTGGTGGCTATCTTGTTTAGTGGATTAGAACAGTTTAATAATTTTGGTACAAAATTGTCAGAGTGAGTGAGTGTTAGAGTTTTACGTCGCACCAACAGCTAAAGTCATACCGAGATGGGACCTCGGTTTAATGACTTGTCCAAAAGTCTGGAGAAGCCCGGGGTCAATCCTGCGATCCCTGGTTAACAAGGCGAGTAGCGTAACCACTACACCACTGAGGCTTCTACACAAAAATATCAACAATCTGCAGAATTAGTTAAAAATTTACATGGTGAAAACTGATATAACTGATATCATTACGTGACAACCAACACATTACAAATGAAGTTGGCTGGATGGGTTGCCAGAGCAACTGCTCATCATTTTTTTCTATAAAAAGCCAATCCAAACTACAGTAGGTGTCATTTCATATTCTTTTCAAAGAGAATAAGGCCTGAAATGTCAGTGTGTCCATTACGAAAAAAAAACGCCTATACAAATGCATTGTAAACTTTACTGCCCAAAAGAATAAAATTTTAAGATGAAAAATTATGATACTTTTCTTAATTCTGCTCAAAATATAGATTATCGGTACTCGTCAGAACTGCCTCATCGAGGCAGTTCTAACGAGTAGCCGCACTCTATAGAAAATAAGGTTTACCCCTGTAAACCCCAGTTTTACTATATAAAAGTTGGGTTCAAGAGGGTCAAAATTATATAGGGGTGTTTTTGTGATGCATGGTGTCATTTCATATTCTCTTTGAAGAGAAAAAGGCCTGAAATTTCAAGGTAATCACCTCTTTGCTAGGCAATTCTAATAAGTAACAACAATTATGTGTATGCATTTACCATAAAATCCTAAAAATCTGGCCACCTTAAGGACTTGCTGCAATTCTCCTAAGATTTTAACAAGGAGCAGTCTGATCTGGGTCTGCACTGTTTGTTTAGGCCTATCTTTTCCAATACTTAGGATTATTACCGTATGCAATTAACTCTGAATATCCCATAACAAGAGGACCCTGATGGTCCTATATCCCTCAGCTGAGCTAGGAGATTTTACAAGCTTTATATTAGACAAGAAGATTTTTCTTTAGATTTCCCTATATTGGTCTATGTAAAATATGTGACCCTTTGGTGTAAATCATGGTGCCCCTTAGCAAGACCATTTTTGGCCCCAGGACTATATTTCAAACAATATTGGCAGAGGTCAACTCGATGAAGCTGTGTAATATCAAATGCCTGAGAAATCTGGTAGGCCCCACCCCTGGGCCATTCCCAAGGGCTATATAATGTGAACAATCTTGGTAGAGGTCCACTAGAAGAAGCTTCCAACCAAATTTCAAAGACCTGGGCCTTCTGGTTCAGACAAGAAGAGTTGTAAAGGTTTTCCCGTATAAGTGTATGTAAACCCAGTAGGCCCCACCGGGGCCATTTTTAGCCCAAGGGCAATAATTTGAACAACCTTCATAGAGGTCTACTAGATGAAGCTTCAAACCAAATATAAACAAGAGTTGTCAGAAGACAATATAGCTCACCTTTGGGGGCCTAAGATGGATGAGGGCAAATTATCAAAAATTTTTCTTCTGCAAAAAAGCCCAACAGACTGCAGCAAATGAAAGAGAACCAAAAAGTACCCCTTATCATCCTGTTTTCAAGCCTTTCCACTGTAAAAAAAAATGAAAAAGAAATCTATATTTGATAAAAAAAAAATTCAACAAACTTCCAAGTAATAACAAGGCATCACAGACAATACAAATCCCCTCGTGCAAGACAAATTAAAAAAAGCCTAGCCTAGCATTTGTGTAAAATGACATTATATCCATCAATAAAAGTAGGTACTTATAAGTGATGACAAAGTTTTTCTAAAAATAGCCACAATGACCTTGACTTTGAGCCCCAGACCCTGAAAGTTGAACTGACTCGAAATATTATCATACCCAACATTTGTATGAAGTTATCTTAAAATCCATAAATAAATGTGGACACTAGAGCAATGATCAAGTTTTTTCTAAAAAATAACCACAGTGACCTTGACCTTCAGCACCTGACCCGGAAAGTCAAAGTAACTCAACATATCATCATACCAAACATTTGTGTCACGTTATATTAAAATCCATCAATAAATGAAGGTGCAAGAGCGATGACAAAGTTTTTCTAAATACATGTAAAGCCAGTCACCTTGACATTCAGCCCCAGACCCTGAAAGTTGAACACGCTCAAGAAATCATCATTGCCAACATTTGTGTGAAGTTATATTAAAATCCATCCATAAATGTAGTCACAGGAGCAATCACTAATTTTTTCTGAAAATAGCCACAGTGACCTTGACCCCAGACCCTGAAAGTTTAACTTACTTGTGATATCATCATACCCAACATTTGTATGAAGTTATCTTTAAATCCATTTATGAATGTGGACACTAGAGCAATGACCAAGTTTTTCTAAAAATAGCCACAGTGACCTTGACCTTTAGGCCTGACCCTGAAAGTCAAAGTCACTTGAGATATCATGATACCCAACATTTGTGTGAAGTTACATGTATATTAAAATCCATCCATAAATGTAGGCACTAGAGTGATCACAAAGTTTTTCTAAAAATAGCCACAGTGACCTTGACCTTCAGCCCCGAAACCTGAAAGTCAAAGTCACTTGAGATATCATCATACCCAACATTTGTGTGAAGTTATATTAAAATCCATCCATAAATAAAGGCGCAAGAGCGATGAAAAAGTTTTTCTAAAATAAGCCACAGTGACCTTGACCTTCAGCCCCAGACCCTGAAAGTTAAACCCACTCAAGATATCATCATACCCAACATTTGTGTGAAGTTATATTAAAATCCATCCATAATTGTAGCCACTAGAGAGATCGCAAAGTTTTTTCGAAAAATAGCCACAGTGACCTTGACCTTCAGCCCCAGAACCTGAAAGTTGAACTTGCTAGAGAGATTATCATACCCAACATTTGTGTGAAGTTATATTAAAATCCATCAATAAATTAATGTGCAAGAGCGATGACAATGTTTTTCTAAAAATAGCCACAGTGACCTGGACCCCATGACCCTGAAAGTAGTGACCTTGACCTTAAGCCCCGGACCCTGAAAGTCAAAGTCACTCGAGATATCATTATACCCAACATTTGTGTGAAGTTATATTACAATCCATCAATAAATGAAGGCGATAGAGCAATGACAATGTTTTTCTAAAAATAGCCACAGTGACCTTGACCTTCAGCCCCAGACCCGCTTTGTTTTAAAAAAAAAAAATGCCTCCCCCGGGATTTGAACTTACGCAGCTTGTAGGTGAACTTTAACACAGGGAAATAAGGGAGGCAATACAGAGGAAAATATTAACTTCTCAAAAAGTCCAATTAAAGCCAAAAAACCTGTAAAATGAAGCACAATGATAATGTTAAATATTGTTTTTTACCAATTGTTAATTATATATTCAAAATAAACTTGTAAAACATCACATACAAGAGCTTGCAGGTAAACTTTAACCAAATGTGGACGGCGATGCCGGGGTATCATACCGTATGGCAATAGCTCCCCCTTAGTTTCGTAAGGCACCAGACGCCGGGGGTATGGCAATAGCTCCCCCTTACTTTCCTAAGGCGAGCTAAAAACCTAGGCCTTTTATTTTCAGACAAGATTTTTTAATGTTTTCTCTATGTAACTCTATGTAAACCCAGTGGGCCCCACCATAATTTGAACAATCTTGGTAGAGGTCCACTAGATCAAGCTTCATACCACATATTTAAGACCTGGGCCTTCCAGTTTCAGACAAGAAGATTTTAATGGTTATCTCTTATTTTCCCTTTTTGGTTGCCATGAAAACAAGAGTTCTGCATGAAATTCAATTTTTTGAACAGTTTTTTGTGAGAACCAACCAAGGATTGTCAAAATCTGTTCAGTGGTTAACCCTTTACCACTCAGGGATTTTGTGAATTTCGCTGATTTTCACAGTGTTGCACCTGACAGCAACTTCAACTAGCCATTGTTTCACCAAACTCGGTATGAATGTTCATTGGGCAGTAGCCTTTCAAATGCAACCTTTCATGACTTGATCATTGTTGTCATGGTAAAGAGGGGGCATCTCAAAGTTGGCAAAAATTGTGTTTTCACATGAATTTTTGACCACATTTTAATCTTCACACAGCTGTCAAGGCAACAATTGTGTTTGGCACTGGCCATTTTCACTGTTTGCTGCATGTTTTATCAGCATCAATTTTCAGGCATTTTTGACCCCAGACACCCATACACCCAAAATTTTTCGGGATGTGAGGGATGCCCCCCTCCACCCTTCAATCCCCCCACAATATTTTTAGTGGGGAGGCGCGCGAAAAAACAGGTCACTTTTTTGCCCAACAAATCCTAAAGCAAACATAACTATCCAGGGGTAGAAATGCAGATTTTAGGTGCTTCTGGGGCTTAAAATCGAGGGGGGGGGGGTGCAGACACATAAAAACACGATATGAGTGGTAAAGGGTTAAGGTCCAGATGCGGTTTACAGACATTGTGAATGGTGACCGATCACAATAGCTCACCCTGAGGCTTTGGCCCATGTGAGTTAAACCTTTTTGTACCAAATGGAATCTTCCCTCTTATATATTGCATGAGTCCATTTCAAAATTCAGGGATGTCAGGTAGTGTTTTCTTCAAAATCTATTTGGAAAATGGCTGACCATTTTACAAACAGTGTAGGTCCTGATCAGATGCCGCATTCTGCAGCATCTGATCTGGGGCCTGCAATGATTGCCAGGGTACCCGTTTAGGGGTTTCCAGTCTGAAACGGGTTAAAAAGCAGCAGAAGATGTCTGTTTATGTTGTCTGCTACCTTTCAAACATATTTTTGCATATGACCTTGATTAGACTGTATCTAGAGGAGCAGTCTGATCTGGGCCCAAGTTTGCAATCCAGACTTTTAAATATGTTCTTTAACCCTTTCTGTACCAAATGGAATCTTCCTTCTTATATATAGCAACAGGGTTTAACATTAACTTTTTTAATAATTGGACAAGGTGGTCCTGTAAATCTTGGGAAGCACTGGACCTGATCCAAGTTCAACTGGACCAAAGAAATGACAAAAATCATACAAAAGTGATACATTAGTTCTACAGTCATCATTGAATATTTCTATTATTATTTATTTACATAGAAAAACTACTGCAACAAACTGAAAAAAGAAAGCCATTTTCTGCTCAATGAGTTAAAAACATGATTTTAACAACTGTGGTGGCAGATTTTCAACTGGGCCATTCAGACCAGCCAGGCACTGACAATACTACACCTGACCAGCTTTACACTAGACAATGTCCATCGGTCCTGGGTTAATGTCGAACCCTGAGCAGGAGTCCATTTCAAAATTTAGGGGTGTCAGGCTATGTTTTCTTCAAAATTAATTTGGAAAATGTCTGAACTTTTTGCAAACAGTGGAGGCCCCTCGCAACTGCATACCATTCATCAACATCTAAATCCACTCTGAATATGTTAGACATATTAGACACTATAGATTACCTTATCCTGTTCACAAGGTTTTTAAGGTCAAGTTCATTGTGGCCTTGACCTTTGACCTTGAAAATCAATAGAGTCCATTGTCCTTCCATGGGGAACATTTGTGGAAGGTTTGAAGCTTCTACGAGGATAACTGTGTCTTCTATCCTGTTCTGAAGGTTTTTAAGGTCAAGTTCATTGTGACCTAGACTGTTGACCTTAAAATCAATAGAGTTTATCGTCTTTCCATGGGGAACATTTGTGGAAGGTTTGAAGCTTCTACGAGGATAACTGTGTCTTCTATCCTGTTCACAAGGTTTTTAAGGTCAAGTTCATTGTGACCTTGATCATTGACCCTTGACCTTGAAAATCAATATGGTTCATCGTCATTTGTGGAAGGTTGGAAGATTCCAGGATGATCTGTTTGTCTTCTATCCTGTTCACAAGGTTTTTAATGTCAAGGCCATTGTGACCTTGACCTTTGACCCTGACAATCAACAGGTGTCATCAGCTTTCCATGGGGAACATTTGTGGAAGGTTTGAAGCTTCTACGATGAAAATTTTGTCTTCTATTGTGTTCACAAGGTTTTTAGTGACCTTTGACCCTTGACCTAGAAAATCAATAGGAGTCATCAACTTTCCATGGGGAACATTTGTGGAAGGTTTGAAACTTCCACGATGAAAACTTTGTCTTCTATCGTGTTCACAAGGTTCCGGACGGATTCACTGCACCGATGCTATATCCCCGTCACAACCTTGCTGCGAGGGGATGAGACAGTGTGCACACGAGCCATTTTTGGCCCAAAATTGACTGTTTTTAAGGCCTGTGACCTTGAAAAAAGGTCATCACCAAAATCTAATCAAATCTGCAGTATGTTGTGATGATATATTGTACCAAGTTTGACTAAAATTAATCAATTAGTTAAGACAAGCCATTTTTTGCCAAAAAATGACTGTTTTGGGGGGGGGGCTTGTGATCTTGAAAATGAGGTCAAGGTCATAATAGCCTTATGACTGTTTTCTCACATCCTAATGATGTAAGTATGAAAGTTTGGTCAGAATCCATTCTTAAGTCCAGGAGATATAGTGCTTCAAACAGGCTACGCCGATGCAGACGCAAACGGGATCCGCACCAAAAACAATATGCCTCCCTCCCCTCCTATGGGTGGACATAACAAGAGGGCCCAATGGCCCTATATCGCTCACCTGTGTACCAGAAAATCATTAGTGTAGGAGACCACTTGACATTGCTACATACTAAATATCTAAGCTCAGGCAAAGCGGTGTCCATGCGTATAAACCCTATTGGTTTCATTGGGCGACAGGGCTTGAGATGTAATTTATCTCAATGTCGGGTAAAAAGTCCCACAAAATTGGAAGAGACATCTCCAAAATGACCTATACAGTGTTGACAGGGATGTAAAACCTCAAATCAAACAAAATCTGTGCCTTATGGTTTTGGAAAAGAAGATTTTTTTTTAAGTTTTTTTTCCAGTATAAGTCTATAGAAGCTAATGAGCCCTGGGGCTTGGCCAATTTTGACCCAAAGGGCATGGTTGGCAGGATTTATGTAGGTGATCATTTTGTGTTGCTATATACTAAATATCTAAGGTCTGTATTTCATGGTTTCAAAGAAGATGTTTGAAGCTTTTTTCCATTATAAGTTTGTTGGAGTTAAGGGGCCACAGGGGCATGATTAGCAGGAAATATGTAGGTGATCACTTGCCGTTGCTACATGCTAAATATCTAAGCTCTGGGCCCTATGGTTTCAGAGAAGAAGATTTTTTAGGCTTTTCTCCATTTTGAGTCTATGGGAGCTAAGGGGGTCCCAGGGTGTGGCCCATT
This sequence comes from Lucinisca nassula, assembly GCA_963580285.1. Taxonomy (NCBI): domain Eukaryota; kingdom Metazoa; phylum Mollusca; class Bivalvia; order Lucinida; family Lucinidae; genus Lucinisca; species Lucinisca nassula. The sequence goes on along the minus strand of OY757013.1, from coordinate 176,109,426 downwards.
TGGACCCGAGGGGCATGATTGGCAGGATTTATGCAGGTGACCACTTGTCATTGCCACATGCTAAATACATGTATCTAAGCTCTGGGCCCTGTGGTTTCAGAGAAGAAGATTTTTGAAGCTTTTTTCCATTATGAGTCTAGGGGAGCTAAGGGGCCCCGGGGCGTGGCCCATTTGGACCCTAGGGGCATGATTGGCAGGATTTATGCAGGTGACCACTTGCCATTGCCACATGCTAATTATCTAAGCTCTGGGCCCTGTGGTTTCAGAGAAAAAGATTTTTGAAGCATTTTTTCCATTATGAATCTATAGGAGCTAAGGGGCCCCAGGGCGTGGCTCGTTTTGACCACAGGGGCATGATTGGCATGAATTATGTAGGTGACCACTTGCTGTTGCTACATGCTAAATATCTAAGCTCTGGGCCCTGTGGTTTCAGAGAAGAAGATTTTTGAAGCTTTTTTCTATTATGAGTCAATGGGAGCTAAGGGGCCCGCGGGCGTGGCCAATTTGGACCCCAGGAGCATGATTGGCAGGAATTATGTAGGTGACCACTTGCCCTTGCTACATGCTAATTACCTAAGCTCTGGGCCCTACGGTTTCAGAGGAGAAGATTTTTGAAGCTTTTTTCCATTTTGAGTCTATGGGAGCGAAGGGGCCCGGGGGCGTGGCCCATTTGGAACCAAGGGGCACGATTGGCAGGAATTATGTTGGTGACCACTTCCCGTTGCTACATGCTAAATATCTAAGCTCTGGGCCCTGTGGTTTCAGAGAAGAAGATTTTTGAACCTTTGTTTTCCATTATGAGTATATAGGAGCTAAGTTGCCAAGGGGTGTGGCCAATTTCGACCCCAGGGGCATGAATGGCAGGAATTATATAGGTTACCACTTGCCATTGCTACATGTTAAATATCTAAGCTCTGGGCCCTGTGGTTTCAGAGAAGAAGATTTTTGAAGCTTTTTTCCATTATGAGTCTATGGGAGCGAAGGGGCCCCGGGGTTTGGACCATTTGGAACCCAGGGGCATGATTGGCAGGAATTATGTAGTTGACCACTTGCCCTTCCTACATGCTAAATATCTTAGCTCTGGGCCCTATGGTTTCAGAGAAGAAGCTTTTTGAAGCTTTTTTTCCATTATGAGTCTATAGGAGCTAATGGGCCCCGGGGTGTGGTCCGTTTGGACACCAGGGGCATGATTGGCAGGAATTATGTAGGTGACCACTTGCTGTTACTACATGCTAAATATATCAGCTCTGGGCCCTGTGGTTTCAGAGAAGAAGATTTTTGAAGCTTTTTTTCCATTATGAGTCTATGGGAGCGAAGGGGCCCCGGGGCGTGGCCCATTTGGAACCCAGGGGCATGATTGGCAGGAATTATGTAGGTGACCACCTGCCATTGCTACATGCTAAATATATAAGCTCTGGGCCCTGTGGTTTCAGAGAAGAAGATTTTTGAAGCTTTTTTTTCCATTATGAGTCTATGGGAGCGAAGGGGCCCCGGGGTGTGGCCCATTTGGAACCCAGGGGCATGATTGGCAGGAATTATGTAGGTGACCACCTGGCATTGCTACATGCTAAATATATAAGCTCTGGGCCCTGTGGTTTCAGAGAAGAATATTTTTGAAGCTTTTTTTCCATTATGAGTCTATGGGATCAAAGGGGCCCCGGGGCATGGCCATTTTTGAACCCAGGGGCATGATTGGCAGGAATTATGTAGGTGACCACTTGCCATTGCTACATGCTAAATATCTAAGCTCTGGGCCCTGTGGTTTCAGAGAAGAAGATTTTTGAAGCTTTTTTTTTTTCATTATGAGTCTATGGGAGCGAAGGGGCCCTAGGGCGTGGCCCATTTGGCACCGAGGGGCATGATTGGCAGGAATTATGTAGTTGACCACTTGCCCTTGCTACATGCTTAATATCTAAGCTCTGGGCCCTGTGGTTTCAGAGAAGAAGATTTTTAAATGTTTTCCCATTATAAGTCTATGGAAACTATATGTTGCCATGGCAACCAGAATTCCAATCTGATCAGCCCAAAAACCTTATGCAGCCTTTCCCCCTACCTGATGATGATTCACATGAAATTTGATCAAGATTGGCCATGGGGTATTGGAGATATACTTATTTGAAATTGTTTACGGACGGACGCACGGACGCACTGACGCACGGACGACGGACAAAAAGTGATCCCAAAAGCTCACCTCGTCACTACGTGACAGGTGAGCTAAAAAGGGGCCTTATGGGTGTTTGAAAGTGTTAACTTTTGAACCAATCAAGATACCTGTGTCAGTCAGATATCATTTTTTAAGGGATGTTTGACACTTGACTGAAATCAAACCATATAATTTGCATAAAAAATACTTTGCTTTCATAAGTGTACTCTAGTTTACCATGCAGATTGAAAGGTGATGCACAGAGCTTTCCAAAAACTGCTTTCATTTTGAAAATCAGTACTTGGTTTTCAAGAAATTTTGGAATATGTTGTAAAGAATTCGCATAAATATACATAAATTATGCAAATTAGCTATCTTCAAAATTGAATTATCTCACCATGTACTTCACTTTTTTTCAAAAACAAAACATTTTTGAATAGGAACAGTATCCTTTTCATCTAGAACTGAAGTGTAACTGTCACATTAACCCTTGTCCTGCTGAATATTTAAATATGTCACACCCACTACTGATTATCAGCCAATCAGATTACTTGATGCAAATTACTGCAACAAATTCATAAACTGGATGGCAAACAATCTGATCTGGATCTACATTGTTTCAAAGATAAGGCATATCCGGACTCAGCAGGACAAGGGTTAAACTTCTTTAAATTTTTGCATGCACATTTTTATGCAAATCAGATAGCTTGATTTCTTTTGAACATAAAAATCCAGTCCAATGCAAAGTGATATCTGAACAATGTATCTTGTGCTGGGTTCAAAAGTTAGCACATTCAGACATCCATTGGATCCTTTGTCCGTGTTGCATTACGAAAACACGCCTATACAAATGCATTGTAAACTTTACTGCTTAAAAAAGGAAAATTTAGATGAAAAACTGTATTTTTTTTCTTATTTCTGCTCAAAATATACATTGTGGGTTCTTGTTAGAACCGCATCATCAAGTCAGTTCTAACGAGTTCTCACAATTTCTATTTCAGAGCAGAAATATGGTTTACCCTAGTAAATATAAAATTGGAGTTCAAGGGGGTCAAAATTATATAGGCGTGTTTTTGCGATGGGGTCACATCTAAACCATTAAAGCTCATAGGATCATTCTGGCAAAGATGAAAATCTATTTTAATTTTGTTTTTTATTTTTCAGAGAAAATAAGGCCTGACATTTCATGTGAATTTTCTGCTGAGCAGATCAGTCACATCTAATGTCAAGCCTTTTTTTCTCTAACAAATAAGAAAAAAAAAACTTTGCAAATGCCATCTGCCAGCCATGACTGGCGCCATGCCACCATATGAGTTAAATATCAGCTGAAATCACGCACAACAACCAATCATTTTACACCTCCTTCCCAGCAATTAAGGTTTCACTTTACTTAAAAAAAATCTGTCATATAATTATGCAAGTCTTGTAAGTTTATCTTTTGGAGTACCGGTAAGTTGCAGAAAATGGTATTGGAAAACCTGATACACGCTGGGGGCCTTGAGACAGCTATAAAATATGGAGACTTGTTCTGTATACAGGAAACTTTGTCGTCTGAGAACCAACTCATTTGCTTGAAATTTATATTACCTTGTGCAGAAATATGGAGGATATTAAAGGTAAGTGAAGATTATATTTATTTTAAAACGTGTGCATAGGAGTATATTGCCTCCCATCTCATCAGGCCCCTAAGATGCCACGAAAAGCTGCATCAGAAAATGTGGTCTGCTTAATACGTTGTCTGCCGTGCTTCTTGTAGACACCTTTTATGAATAACCGTGATCAGACTGCTCCTAGAGGAGCAGTCTGATCTGGGTCTACACTGTTTGCCAAAATGACTCTTAACTCTTATCTTGCTGTTCACGACAACCCCTATCTTTGCAAACAGTGTAGATCCAGATCAGATGGCTTCTGAAGAAGCCATCTGATCAGGATCTACACTATTTGACATTCAGTTCATGAATTTGTAGGAATAAATAACATCAAGTAATCTGATTGGTTCAAAGTCAGAGATGGGTGTGGCTAACATGAATATTCAGCAAGAGAAGGGTTAAAGTAAACAGCAGACAACAAAGCAGACGACAATTGTGGCGATTGACTTTTTAAGGGTTTACCTATTTTTTTTTTCTGAACAGAATCTTCCATGTTATATATAGCAGGGGTTCATTTTGAAATTTAGCAGAGAATGCCTGTGCTGATCAGAGAACAATGTCTGTGGCACCTGATCTGGGTCTGTATTGCTTTTTACTGTCCCTTTTTGGTGTTCCCCACCAAGAAAGTTCAATTATATGCACAGCAAAATTTTTTATGATTCTACAGTACTGCAAAAATTCTGGTTTTACTGTAAAAATCCTAAAATTTTGGGCACCTTTAGGATTTGCTGTAATTCTCCTAACATTTTAACAGATTTGTTTCACGATCTAGCAAGGAGTCCAATAGGTGCAGACAGAATGGCAAACAGTGTAGAACCTGATCAGACTGCTCCAGTCTGATCTGGGGCTGCACCATTTGCCCAGGCCTATCTGTCCCAATACTTATGATCAATATGGTAAGACCACCTAAATTTGAGACTAAATCTGCTTTTAAAAGCTTATTTAGTACCTAGAAATTTTTCTTATTCTGCATACTGTATCCTCTGTGGGACTTTCCAAAAGTGGTCTAAAAGACCACATTTAACCCTTTTTGTACCAAATGGCATCTTCCTCCTTAGACATGTATATAGCAGGAGTCCATTTCAAAATCCAGCGGTGTCAGGTTGAGTTTTCATCAAAATCTATTTGGAAAATGACTGAACTTTTAGCAAACAGTGGAGGCCCTGATCAGACGCTGAGCTCTGCGGCGTCTGATCTGGGCCAGCACTGTTTGCCAGGGTACCTGTTTTGGGGTTTCTGGTACTAAACGGGTTAAACATCTTAATAGAGGAATTTTACTGCATTTAACAGTGTTAGTTATGCACTAGTTAGTTGTAACCACTGCATCCCCACCTGTGGGGAATCATGGGTATAAGAAAATTTCACTTTTCACAGCTGCACTGCGGGGACCACCTGAATGTCATAGCCCAGCTGTTTATAACAGTTAATTCCACTGGGGTATGCTTGCATAATATCAAAACCCCTGCATTAACCCGGCACTGCGGGGGAAAACAGAGGGTTTACTACCCAACACATTAGCCACACTATTCCCCACCCATTCCTGTAGGTAGGGAGCCAGGGTTACAAATGACTAGCGCATTAAACAACCATGTTTTATCCCAAACAAAAATGTATACCAGTAGATTATATTATTTATGTATGTTTATACAAAAAAGTATTGAGCGTAAAACCTCATCTCAAACAAACAAATGAAAATAGTCGAATTGACTGTTTTTGGTTGTTTGAGTTAATGTTTTACATCCCCGTCAACACTATTGTTGTCATTTTTGAGACAGTGCTTCCAATTTTGTGGGACTTTTACCCAAAACTCAGATGAAATGACATCTTACACCTTACCACCCATAGGAACCGCTAGGGTTTCAGAAACGGCTGGACTCACATTACTTTGGCTTAGAATTAAGCGGTTTACCAGTACCCAAGTTCCTCGCCCATCGGGGCTTGAAGAAATATATGGGCTGCATGATGCTTCCATGCAGAGCTGAAACCGACCTGCACACGAGTACTGGTAAACCGCTTAGAGGATCTAAGCCTGCCCAGGCAAAGCGGTGCGAGTCGGCCCGTCCAGGCTTATAAACACTACTGGTTGCATTGGGCAGCAGGGCTTGAGATGTCATTTCATCTCAATGTCTGGTAAAAGTCCCATGACATTGGAAGCAACGTCTCCAAAATGGCCTTTACAGTGTTGACAGGGATGTTAAACCTCAAATCAAACAAAAGTACCCAAGTTTGATTGGTTTCAGCTCTGCGCAGAAGCAAAAAGCTCACCTAGTCACTACCTGACAGGTGAGCTAAAAATAGAAGGTCATCTGTTCTAGAATTTTATGTAGGAGTTGAAGGTTAACCGCTAATATAACCTTTCAAGAGTAAAGCAGAGAATACTCTAGTGGTGTAATGCTGCATCAATAAGTCAATGTATCGCAATAGGTACCTTCTGGATAGTGACATGTTGATGGTACGATGCCTTATCGATAGTGCTCCAGCTAGGCTGTTTTTAAGGGCCGCACTCTGCCATCAAAATACGGCACCTTGCCCCTTTTTATAACACCCTGCCCTAAAATCACCAATATCTTCCATTTCTTTCTTCTCGTTTTGGCTCAAATGTTGTGTATCTAAATTAGTGATTGCTAATATCGGTCAGCGCATGTTAATTAAAGTAGCAATTTTTGTAAAAATCAGGCAGAGGGTGATTCAACTGGATCAAAAGTTAACATGTAATAAATACTACCACAGTAAGTACAACAAGAGGGCCATGATGGCCCTGGATCGCTCACCTGATCCATAGAGTAACAAGTGGGCCCCGGGGAGGGCCATTATTGACCCCAAGGTTATTATGTGCATAATGTTGAGGGAGGTCTAAAAAGGTGAAGCTTCATACCAAATATCAACAAAGGCTATAATTGTCCACTAGATGAAGCTCCATACCAAATATCAAAGATATGGGCCTTGCAGTTTCAGAGAAGAAGATTTTTAAAGATTTCCCTATATATAAGTCTATGTAAAACAAAAGGGTCTGGGTGACGGGGAATTTTTGGCAACAGGGCTATAATTTGAACAATCTTGATAGAGGTCCACTAGATGAAGCTTCATACCAAATATCAAAGACCTAGGCCTTGTGGTTTTACAGAAGAAAATTTTTAAAGATTTTCCCTATATAAGTCTATATAAAACCAAAGGGCCCCGAGGCGGGGGTATTTTTGGCCTCAGGGCTATAATTTGGGCAGTTTTGGCAGAGGTCCACTAGCTGAAGCTTCATACCAAATATCAAAGACCTAGGCCTTGTGGTTTCAGAGAAGAAGATTTTTCAAGATTTTCCCTATATAAGTCTATATAAAACCAAAGGGCCCGGAGCGGGGTCATTTTTGGCCCAAGGGCTATAATTTGAACAAGCAAATTCGTTGAATTGATATCCCCCGCCGAATGGGTTTTTCGTGTAGAATAGCAAGAAAATATATCTGGCCAAAATTGAGGATGGTTCTAAGAAGCAAATTAGAGACAATGAGGAAGGGCCCCGCTGAACATTTACTCCCTGGATGAGAGGCTGTACCCTGACCTACTGACCTAATTATCAGTAGAGATTAACTTGTCTGTCAAAGTTGAGGTTTATTTACCTGTTATGTGGTTTCAAGGATACCAAAATAAAATTCGCGAATATTAAAAAAAACCCGATATAATCACCGAATAGACAAAATTCCTCAATTTCAATCATTTAAGGGGAAATAACTCTGGATAAAAAAGTCAATCCAGGTCAATCCGAAAAAAAAATTGCGCGTGCATCACGGCCACATTATAATACATATTTATTTCAAGTTTCATTTTATTCCATGCAATAGTTGCTGAGAAGCGGTTCCAGACAAAGTGAGACGACGAAAAATCCAGAATTTTAATCATTTAAGGGGCCATAACTCTGGGTGTAAAAAGTCAATCCGAAAAAAATTTGTGCGTGCATCACCACAGCATAATAATACATATTTATTTCAAGTTTCATTTAATTCCATGCAATAGTTGCTGAGAAACAGTTCCCGACAAAAAAGTGAGACGAAAAATCCAGAATTTCAATCTTTTAAGGGGCCATAACTCTGGATGTAAAAAGTAAATCCGGAAAAAAAATGCGCGTGCATCACCACAGCATAATAGTACATATTTATTTCAAGTTTCATTTAATTCCATGCAATAGTTGCTGAGAAACGGTTCCGGACAAAGTGAGGATGAAAAATCCAGAATTTTGATCATTTAAGGGGCCATAACTCTGGATGTAAAAAGTCAATCCAGAAAAAAATTGCGCGTGCATCACCGCAGCATAATAATACATATTTATTTCACGTTTCATTTAATTCCATGCAATAGTTGCTGAGAAACAGTTCCGGACAAAGTGAGATGACGAAAAAATCCAGAATTTCAATCATTTAAGGGGCCATAACTCTGGATGAAAAAAGTCAATCCGAAACAAGAGGACCAAGCTAGCTTGGTCCTGTATCGCTCACCTGAGCTAACAGATTCAAAGTTTAAGGAAGTGCCTGACTTCCTTGTTTGTAAGTTTCATGAAGATCCGTTCAAAACTGAAGGGGCAGCAGTGATGACAATGTCGAAAATAGGCATTTTCAGCAATCAAAGGCACGTCACTCTATGATAAATGTGCCGACTTGGCCGGTATTCGAACTCACCTGAGGTTTTATTCCCAGCCACCTTACATGTAAGTTTCAAAAAGATCCGATCAGACTTGGCCAGTATTCAAACTCATCCAACATTTAATTCCCAGCCACCTCACATATAAGTTTCAGAAAGATCCGATCAAAACTGAAGGGGCTACGGTGATGACAAGGTCAAAATTTGGCATTTTTAGCAATCAAAGGGATGTAACTCTATAATAAATGAGCCGACTTGGCCAGTTTTCGAACTCATCCGAGGTTTCATCCCCAGCCACCTTACATATAAGTTTCAGAAAAATCTGATCAAAACTGAAGGGGCTACGGTAATGATAAGGTCAAAAATCAACAATTTCATCCATCAAAGGGACATAACTCTACGATAAATGGGCTGACTTGGCCTGTTTTCGAACTCATCCAAGATTTTATCCCCAGCCACCTTACATATAAGTTTCAGAAAGATCCGATCAAAACTGAAGGGGCTATGGTGATGACAAGGTAAAAAATCGGCATTTTCAGCAATCAAAGGCACGTAAATCAATGATAAATCGGCCAACTTGGCCGGTATTCAAACTCATCCTAGGTTTTATCTCCAGTCACCTTACATATAGGTTTCAGAAAGATTCGATCAAAACTGAAGGGGCTACGGTGATGACAAGGTAAAAAAATTGACATTTTCAGCCATCAAAGGGACATAACTATATAGTTAATGGGGCAACTTGGCTGGTTTTCGAACTCATCCGAGGTTTTATCCCCAGCCACCTTACATATAAGTTTCAGAAAGATCCGATCAAAACTGAAGGGGCTAAAGTGTTGACAAGGTCAAAAATCAACATTTTCAGCAATCAAAGGGACCTAACTCTATGATAAATAGGCCACCTTTGCCCGTATGTGAACTCATCTGAGGCTTTATCCCCAGCCACCTTGCATATAAGTTTCAGAAAGATCCGATCAAAACTGAAAGGGCTACGGTGATGACAGGGTCAAAAATCGGCTTTTCAACAATCAAAGGGATGTTACTCTGTGATAAATGGACCAACTTGGCTGGTTTTCGAACTCATCCGAGATTTTATCCCCAGCCACTTTACATATAAGTTTCAGAAAGATTCGATCAAAACTGAAAGGGCTACAGTGATGACAAGGTCAAAAATCAGCATTTTCCGCAATCAAAGGGACGTTACTCTACGATAAAAGGGCCGACTTGGTCGGTTTTCAAACTCATCCGAGATTTTATCCACAGCCACATTACATTAAAGTTTTAGAAAGATCCGATCAAAACTGAAGGGGCTACGGTGATGACAAGGTCGAAAATGGGCATTTTCAGCAATCAAAGGGACGTAACTCTATGATAAATCGGCGAACTTGGCCGGTTTTCGAACTCATCCGAGGTTTTATCCCCAGCCACATTACATTAAAGTTTTAGAAAGATCCGATCAAAACTGAAGGGGCTACGGTGATGACAAGGTCGAAAATGGGCATTTTCAGCAATCAAAGGGACGTAACTCTATGATAAATGGGCTGACTTGGCCGGTTTTCGAACTCATCCGAGTTTTTATCCCCAGTCACCTTACATATAAGTTTCAGAAAGATCCGATCAAAACTGAAGGCGCTACGGTGATGACAAGCATTTTCCCATAGTAAGTCTATGGGACCTTGTGGTTGCCATAGGAACCAAAGTTTTAGAGCGATTTCAAAAAAAAGTTTATGTCATCAATGCCCCACCAGAGGCATGCTACAGATGAGAAATGATTGAGATCAGCCTGCAGGATACAGAGATATAGCTGCTCAAAAGTGTGGACGGACGACGGACGGACGGACGGACGACGGACGACCCACTATACTATAAGCTCCCTTGGAGCCTTCGGCCCAGGTGAGCTAAAAATGCAACTTAAACGTGTCTCGTGACTTTGGTCTAAAAATATCACAAATTTTATTCCCCACCCACTTTTCAACCATTTTGAGACTAAGTTTACATTAGAAAATACGACATTTTCAATGGGAAAGTTAGAACTGTCTCGATGAGACGGTTCTAATGAGCTCTCATAATCTATGTCTGGATATAATTAAAAAAAAAAAAAAAAACATCTGGCTACAGGGATATGGAGTCCAGATATGAAAGGCACCATTTTAGTGCATGGGTGTGTTATTGCAATGCACACACTACAGTGCACCAGCTAGCCCTATACAGTGGGACGGGCCGCCCCTCTGGCCCATCCCACCGCCCCTCTGCCCTTCTGCATTCCCCTGTGCCTTATTTTCATTTCTTACATAAAAACCTACATTTTGGTCAAAATTTCATGAAAATCGGACAGAAAATAAAGAAGTTATTCATGTTTACCTGTTTATTATATGCGCCTTCAAGTTTCGGACAATTAATGTGACATGCCTTATGATTTGTAACATCTCTTTGATACTTCATACATGGAATGATGCCAACATTCTTGCCCGACCGCGCAAAAAAGCCCTACCCAGCACCCCTCTGCCCTCAAATCCTGGCTGAAGCACTGACACTATATATGATCTCCGTAGTCCAGAAAAGGGTCAGGAGTCTTCATAGACTGTAAAGTTGATCTGTAGATCTATATATGTGTGTTTGAGTTTTACGTCCAACCTAAGATAAAGTCATAAGGAAATCAAGACTCATCCGAAAGTCTGGAGAAGCCCTGGATCGAACCCACGACCCCTGGCATATGAGGGGAGACACCACAAAGGCTTCTATCGTGTATTATATGTGTACTATATCCTAGAGTGCCCAAAGTCTGTCACACTAAACCAAAGTGGTCTACACATAATAATATAAAGCAGCACAAATCAAATCAAATCACTCACCTCACTAACTTGCTGCTCATCATATCCTGTTTCTGAGTAACTAAGCGATTCCCCGTACAATTAAATGAGCCCCGCCAAGCGAATTGGTGTCTTCGAGCATTCCGTCATGACAAATTTTAACTGGCATGCCCAGCCATTCAGAGGGGCCAGGGATATGGCTTTCTGTCTGAAGGTTCCGCTTGATTCACTGCTTGTATGAGCGAGCAGCGAAGGTTCTGGCGAGACTGCGCGGATGCGCAGGCTCGCCTGAACCTTCGCTGCTCGCATAGGCGATAAGTACCAAAATCGCTTGAAGGGGCCCAAATAATAACAGTTTCAAATGAACCAAGTATGGCCTCTGCAACATTTTCTGGTCCTAAGTTCGTGACCCCATGACGTCATCATTTTTTGTGCTCCTTTGCTAGGCTACAGTACGTAATTCTTAGGTTTTCAGAATTTATACTCAGTATTTGAATAGATGACCAGTTCAAAGTTTAAACAGCAAAACTGATCAGTATGAAGTCTTGACTACAGGGCTTTAGATAAAACTGCGTACCACGAAAATTACGAAAATATTTTTGAGGATACTCATTTTTTTCAAATCTGGTGTGTATCAGGTACGAAAAACAAATAAGGATTACGCATTAAATATTTTTCCAGAGTGTATTTTGTTTTTTTCCGCATGTTGTTTATAAAGTCAAAGAAAACGGTAGAGGGTATCCGAATGAATTGAATAGCGTTCCTTTGTTTCGGTCAATGATTAAACCGCACTGAATATTGTAGAGTAAGCCAATCAGTAAACAAGGGAAACCTTGTCCTTGTTGCTGTGACTCCGAAAAATGGCGTACACCACCTCGATTATAATCGTTTCAACCTGTTCTAAACCGAAAGTAGCGTGAAATATTGACAAAGCATGAGACAAGGACAACCTCCAAAACAGCCTACAAAAAGGGCTGAAAATAATTCAGAGACAATCCTTAAGTTCTTCTCAGATGATCAGAAGCCTGTCTCTGCCGCACTTGTTGAGATAAAGGTCCTGACAGTGTTTTGACCCAGTAACTGATTTTGATTGTAAAATTGCCTGTAAGGAAACATGATGGGTCCAAAACACAAACTTCCACGAACAAAGGGTAGAAGAAAATATATCCATGGACAACATATGATGAAATTGAGAATATGGTTTGGAAAAGGAATAAAAGTTTAAAGAATATGAGTTTCACTCCATATTTTTGACAATAAAGTGAAGCTCATATTCTTTTATTTGAACCCCAAAACTCTTTGGCCACACAATCAGCCATTTAAGTCATTCTTCCCTCCAAGAGAACTGAACCCCAAAAGCTGGATTTCTCTGTCAAAAAACTGCTCAGAAGAGATTTCGATATGGCATTGTTTTGACTGATTTGTGGCCAGGCTTACTTCTTGTTTTCTAAAAGACACAGATATTGATATTTGGCCTGCTGCACAGTAAAGTGTCCAATTAGGGGAAAAATGTTGTACAAGGCTGTAACTTCACCAAATATTGACTTAAATTCAATAAATTTGTGTTTTTGTTAACATTGTTACCTTTGACAAGTGTCTGCCAAGTTTCATAAGAATCGGTTGAAGGAAAAAAAAAAATATGTGTCGATTACTGCGCGAAAATGCCCAAAATTTGCATGTAACGGGTTAGCATCAACTTTTTTCATTGTTTTCCATTAAAAATACCAAGCTCTATTTTGACATGTAGGGGTTTCATTCTTCATTTAATAGATGGAGAATTTCCTAACTTTTGTTTTGGTGTATAGCATCAGGCAATTATGTCGAAACTGTGAGTTTTATATAGCAGTCAGTGAAAACAGTACTAATGTAACATACTTTGTATTAGTTATGCCTTTTTGTTTAAAAAGTGCTCCCAAAAAATCAAGTGATGCTGTAGAGGAATGATAGAACTGTATTTAACAAGCCATTTGGATATATTTGTTGGCTAGCAGGACCAATGCATGGACAATTTTAGTACATAGAGATTTTTTTCAGTTTAGTATGCTTGTTTTTTTTTGTGACAAAAAACTTGTAATGTCCGTCCCCTATCATTATTTATCCAAAGAACACAAAAAGAGTTCATAAAATAACTGCAGAACCTAGGTATATAGAGACTGTAAAGAAAGAAAGAGATATAATAAGAATATGGTACTTCTTGTCAGATCTCTGGGCATAAATTTGTGTATCTATAAGAAATCCGACAGTACACCTGGCCACAAATAAGTCCATTAAAAACATTGTGTCCAGGCTGCAAAATGAAGTTTTTTGGTTTATTTGTCAGTACTCTTTAAAAATTTCTCTACACTCCTTTTTTTAAACCAGAAATTCAACTTTGGTGAATTTGATGTCGCACCTGCTCCCCACCTGCCCAACACAAAAAAATTTTTTTATTTAAGGCAGAAGAAATGAATATAGCGCTTTGAGAAGAATCCATCGCCTATATATGTGAGGTAAAAAACGGACAAAGTTCACAACTTGATACAATGAACTAAAATGATCCAAGATTTATACCCAAAGCATATGAACATCCTCATATCATGGAGAAAATACAAGCTAAGTTTCAAAATGATCAGTATAAAACTGTAAGAGGAGTTGCGATGACGAGGTACCTATCATATATCAACTGAAGGTTAACAATGACTATGTCCAAAATGTGGAAAAGACAAAAATTGATCCGAAGATTAAGTCCAAACCACATGCAGAGCCTCATGCCATGGCAAAAACACATGCAAAGTTTCAAAATGATTAGTATAAAACTGTAAGTGGAGTTGCGGTGACAAAGAGGTACCTCCTGTATATCAATTGAAGGTTAAAAATGACTAAATTCACTATGTGCAAAAAGTGGAACAAATATTCCGAGAATTATGTCCAAACCACATGCACATCTTCATACCATGGTGAAAACACACACAAAGTTTCAAAATGATTGGTATAAAACTGTAAGAGGCGTTGCGATGACAAGAGGTATCTATGGTATATCAATTGAAGCTCAAAAATGACTAAGTTCACAATGCGCAAAAAAAAATATTCTGAGAATTATGTCGAAATCACATGCACATCCCCATACCATGGCAAAAGCACATGCAAAGTTTCGAAATGATTGCTATAAAACTGTAAGAGGAGTTGCGATGACAAGAGGTACCTATCATATATCAATTGAAGGTTAAAAATGACTAAGTTCACAATGTGGAAAAAGTGATAAAAACTGATCCGAAGATAATGTCCAAACCACATGCACATCCACACACATAAAGTTTCAAAATGATTGATATAAAACTGTAACAGGAGTTGCGATGACAAAAGGTACCTATTGTATATCAACTGAAGCCTAAAAATGGCTAAGTTCACAATGTGCAAAAAGAGAAAAAAAAATATTCTGAAATTACATGTATGTCGAAACCACATGCACATCCTCAAACCATGGTGAAAGCACACGCAAAGTTTCAAAATGATCTGTCTAAAACTGCAAGAGGAGTTGCGATGACAAGAGATACCTATCATATATCAATTGAAGGTTAAAAACTAGAGCAAAGTCGATTGGGGGCCAATCGCAAATATCCACACTTTTGACCTTGACCTTTGACCCCGGAGGTCACAGCCAGCATTCAAAACCTTATGTGTAATCTACACATTCCAGGCAATCATCCTGTCAAATATGAACACCATCCGACGAACGGTGTAGGAAGAGTTCGCGTTACGAGGAAATGTGCACTGACTGACTGACGGGACCGATTATAGTATATCCGACTTTTCTTCGAAAAGTGCGGATATAATGACTAAGTTCACAATGTGGAAAACATAACAAAAAATGATCGGACGATAAAGTCCAAACCACATGCGCATCCTCATACCATGGCAAAAACACATGCAAAGTTTCAAAATAATCGGTATGAAACTGTAGGAGGAGTTGCGATGACAAGACATCCAGTGTAAATGTTGACGGAAAGATGGATGGACTGACAACCGGACAGATGGATGGACGGACAGCCAGATGGACGGAAAAATGGACAGAAACTTGCACGCCTATGTCTTCCTGCTAAAGCAGGTGCGACAAAAAGACGAGTACTGTACTTTTTGGAAAAAAAATTATCTAATTTTAAAGTCCTAATGCTAAAACAGAAAGTTTTACTTTTTCAACATCAAAAACAGTAAAAAAACAACATAACTTGTATTTGATAACAGATTTATTCCTTATATGGGGCAACTATGCAATGAGGACACAGGAACACTATGTGACGCCTTACAACTGAGATATCAGTGCAGTATTTGAGAGGCACCCAGTGATTACATGTGTACCTGTTCCACAAACCGTCCCTCTGTACTCTAAGAACCAACAGAATTTCGGAAACGATTAATTTCTTTATCTTGACCTGATTTTATTTGATAGGTCATGTGACCTTAACCCTGAAACGGTAAACAAAACAGACGACAGATAGTTGTTGCACATCGGATTGAAAAATGACGAATTTGGGAATAGTGAAAATGACTTTCTTACAAAAGAAAAACAAGAGGACCAAGCTAGCTTGGTCCTGTATCGCTCACCTGAGCTAACAGATTCAAAGTTTAAGGAAGTGCCAACCTTTACTGAAGGCTTTATGGGAGGACATGGTGATGACAGGGTATGCATTTTCTGAAAATCAAGTAGAATTTAACTCTATGATAAACAGGCTGACCTCACCGGTTTTCAAACTCATTCAAGCTTTTATTCCTGACTTGCTAAGAAGATCCTATCTAAACTGAAGTGGCTATGGTGATGACAAGTTCAAAAACAAGAGTTTTCAAACTCCTCCAAGCTTTCTGCCTGACTTCCTTGTTTGTAAGTTTCATGAAGATCCGTTCAAAACTAAAGGGGCAGCAGTGATAACAATGTCGAAAATAGGCATTTTCAGTAATCAAAGGCACGTCACTCTATGATAAATGTGCCGACTTGGCCGGTATTCGAACTCACCTGAGGTTTTATTCCCAGCCACCTTACATGTAAGTTTCAGAAAGATCCGATCAGACTTGGCCAGTATTCAAACTCATCCAAGATTTTATTCCCAGCCACCTCACATATCAGTTTCAAAAAGATCCGATCAAAACTGAAGGGGCTACGGTGATGACAAGGTCAAAATTTGGCATTTTTAGCAATCAAAGGGATGTTACTCTAAAATAAATGAGCCGACTTGGCCAGTTTTCGAACTCATCCGAGGTTTCATCCCCAGCCACCTTACATATAAGTTTCAGAAAAATCCGATCAAAACTGAAGGAGCTACAGTAATGACAAGGTCAAAAATCAACATTTTCAGCCATCAAAGGGACAGAACTCTACGATAAATGGGCTGACTTGGCCTGTTTTCGAACTCATCCAAGATTTTATCCCCAGCCACCTTACATATAAGTTTCAGAAAGATCCGATCAAAACTGAAGGGGCTATGGTGATGACAAGGTCAAAAATCGGCATTTTCAGCAATCAAAGGGACGTAAATCAATGATAAATGGGCCAACTTGGCCGGTATTCAAACTCATCCTAGGTTTTATCTCCAGTCACCTTACATATAGGTTTCAGAAAGATTCGATCAAAACTGAAGGGGCTACGGTGATGACAAGGTAAAAAATTGACATTTTCAGCCATCAAAGGGACAACTATATAGTTAATGGGGCAACTTGGCCGGTTTTCGAACTCATCCGAGGTTTAATCCCCAGCCACCTTACATATAAGTTTCAGAAAGATCTGATCAAAACTGAAGGGGCTACAGTGTGGACAAGGTCAAAAATCAACATTTTCAGCAATCAAAGGGACCTAACTCTATGATAAATAGGCCACCTTTGCCGGTATGCCAACTCATCTGAGGCTTTATCCCCAGCCACCTTGCATATAAGTTTCAGAAAGATCCGATCAAAACTGAAAGGGCTACGGTGATGACAAGGTCAAAAATCGGCATTTTCAGCAATCAAAGGGACGTTACTCTGTGATAAATGGACCAACTTGGCTGGTTTTCGAACTCATCCAAGATTTTATCCCCAGCCACTTTACATATAAGTTTCAGAAAGATTCGATCAAAACTGAAAGGGCTACAGTGATGACAAGGTCAAAAATCAGCATTTTCAGCAATCAAAGGGACGTTACTCTACGATAAAAGGGCCGACTTGATTGGTTTTCGAACTCATCCGAGATTTTATCCACAGCCACCTTACATATAAGTTTCAGAAAGATCTGATCAAAACTGAAGGGGCTACGGTGATGACAAGGTCAAAAATCGGCATTTTCAGCAATCAAAGGGACGTAACTCTATGATAAATCGGCGGACTTGGCCGGTTTTCGAACTCATCCGAGGTTTTATCCCCAGCCACATTACATATAAGTTTCAGAAAGATCCGATCAAAACTGAAGGGGCTACGGTGATGACAAGGTCGAAAATGGGCATTTTCAGTAATCAAAGGGACGTAACTCTATGATAAATGGGCCGACTTGGCCGGTTTTCGAACTCATCCGAGTTTTTATCCCCAGTCACCTTACATATAAGTTTCAGAAAGATCCGATCAAAACTGTAGGCGCTACGATGATGACAAGCATTTTCCCATAGTAAGTCTATGGGACCTTGTGGTTGCCATAGGAACCAAAGTTTTAGAGCGATTTAAAAAAAAAGTTTATGTCATCAATGCCCCACCAGAGGCATGCTACAGGTGAGAAATGATTGAGATCAGCCTGCAGGATACAGAGATATAGCTGCTCAAAAGTGTGGACGGACGGACGACGGACGCCGGAGGACCCACTATACTATAAGCTCCCCTGGAGCCTTCGGCCCAGGTAAGCTAATAAAATATGGATGTCAACTCATTTGTATGAAAGCCATTCTTGACAAAACTTTCTACACAACAGCTAAAAATAACTGCATATGAAAGTCATGTGAGAACAAGGTCAGTGTGAGGAGCACAGAAAATGATGACGTGACAGAGTTAATGCGGTAACGAACTTAGGGCACCCGACGATACATGTGGTTCAACTTATCCAAAAATAGTTTTTTACTAAGGTACGAGTTGACTTTGGTACGGGTTGACCAGAAACCAGGTAAAAGTCCCACAAAATTGGAATTGGCGTCTCCAAAATGAACCAACTAGTGTTGACGGGGATGTTAAGCTTCAATTCAAACAAACAAACTAAATGGACAGATTCTAATGCTGAATGCTTGAAAAAGCTCAGAATAGAGCTGCTAGATTTGTAACAAGCAATTACTGCTTTGAAACTGGGAGCAAGACTGGAATTCTAGGACAATTAAGATGAGAGTCCCTCAAGAAAAGGAGAAAAGACAGTAGGCTCACACTTTTATACAAAGGTCTAAAGGGTGCTGCCAGCATCCTAACAGATGGCCTTGTTCCCCAAGCTAGGCATTGTAGAAATCATCATTCATTGGCATTTCAGACCCTTACTGCAAAAACTGACAAGAATCATTCTTCCCCACGAACCATTAGAGATTGGAATGCCCTTCCCGATTTGATTATTTCAACGGTTCCGGGTCATTTCGGCCCATAACAAAATTGGTCCATAGCAATTTCGGCCCATTAATGATTTCAATGCTGTTATAGGGGTCAATTATCTGCCAAACTATAAAAAAATGAAAGATATAGTTAATTTATGATAAACTACATTATATACAAGTTATTGTTGCCCACTTTTCATCGCTTGGCATTTGTACGATTATTTTCAAAAATTAACTCCCCTCTGATGTGAGTTTCCTCGCAATGCAACCATTGTAATGGAATATATGAACAGGGCTTCCATTAACTCCCAAATTCAGGAAGTCCCAGACTTCCTACCCTTGAAATCTGGAAGTCCCACTGGAAAATTCAGGAAGTCCCAATTTTGAAGCAATGTGTTTGCGGATTGTAAAATCGTTTTTGACGAAGAATTATATATTATTTAATCTATGAATCTCTCGTTTGCTTTTTTATTCACTTGAATATACTTTTAGATGGCTAGTAAAGTGTGGATAGGTAAACTGACTGGCTCAAAAATGACTTAAATAGTGTTGACTGGGCCCTTCAACTCCAAAACAAACAAGCAAAGTTCTGTTTTCAGCCAGTATGAGCCAGTTAAAACTACACATAACTATATGGCATACATGCGGTCACTACACTGCAGAAAAGTGCATACAAAAAAGAAAATTATTTTTGCTTGGCCTGTATAAATTTTATAACTTTCCAAGTAAATCTCCCTGCCCCTCACCCCACAAAAAAAAAAAAAATAAATAAAAAAATAATTGCATTACCCATCCCCATATATGCCTAGTGGCCCATTTTTTGGTCATTGGCAAACAGTGTAGACCTAGATCAGATGCCACAGAACACAGCATCTGATCTGTCTAAACTGTTTGCTAATTTTCTAGAACTTAACACAAATAAAACAAACCTGACACCCATTGTCAAATATTGGTTAAAAAGATATAAAGAAAAATGCACTTGCTCCTCCTTTTGTAAAAGAATTTGCCTGACAGACATTGCAAAACATACGCTTCGAGTCTTCACTCGAACAGGCTGAAACACGCGCAACTTTCAAGTCAACGGTAGTTTTTTTCTTGGGCGAATTTATAAGTGCATTTATACCAACAATATTTACCTCCTAGATATATACCATTAGTGCCCAATTGAAACTAGTTTTCTGTCAATCATTTTTACGTAATTACCTTGTGGATCCGTATGTTATTTAGTGGGCATGGTTCAGAATGCTCATATTTCCTAGTGGTTTTATGAGTAAATGTTGGATTAAAATTATGTTACTAATAGTTGAATTTGAATATATTTATATTAAATTTATATTACTGTATCGTTAAGTTATCAGCAATCTGATAATTTGCTACATAGCCAATAATTAGGTTGCAATATGAGTGTCTTCCCTTAGACATAATTAGCTGACAAGTAAAAGCTTTAGTAAAGCTTTTCATTCGCATTCTTATTGATTATGTTTAAGGTTGATTGTCAACCCAATTTTTTTATTGATTTTAGGTTTAACGTCCCCGACAGCACCGTAACGGTCATTTTGGAGTCGTTGTTTCGAATATTATGGGACATTTACCCGACATTAAGATGAAATGACATCTCAAGCCCTGTCGCCAAATGAAAACAATTTAGGGTTTATATGCATGGACGGTCCAACTTGCACCACTTTTCCTGGGTAAGCTTAGAACCTCTATGCAGTTTACCAGTAGGCCTACTCGTGTGCAGTCCGTTTTAGCTCTGCATGGAAGCATCATGCACCCCAAACTATTTCTTCAAGACCCAACGGGCGGGGGCAGTCGACCATGTTACCAAGCACAAAATCTTTTTTAGCGCTAAAGTCCACATGGCTATCACTGATGTGAGGCCAGCATGTTGTGTAATTAGGGGTTAGCTGTACAATTTGGGCTTGAATCATGCATGTGTTGGGTTAGGCAAACAGTGTGGATCCAGATTAGATGCCACAGAATGCAGCGTCTGATGAGAGTCTATACTGTTTGCTTAGATCACAATAATACAGAATATTTACATTTCCAGTGTAAAGTCTAAAGTAAACCTATAGAAAACAACGTAGTTCATACTTCCATGAATGCATCGAGTTACGTGATTTTCAGCAACGTCACTCTAAACCATGACATCCCTACGGGCGTTGGTGACGTCAACGCTGTTCCGCTCTTTGTAGAAAAAAAACAGTGTGTAAATGTTTTTCAGCTTTAAGAGTTTGCCCTATAAGCATTTTTTTTCCACAGTGATGATGGACAAATAATGTAAATACCGGTATAGAAAATATACTTAATTTTTCTGCTTTTCATGAAAGTATGAACGACAGCGAATCGCTAGCAAAGTTTACATGAACCCCTTCGGGTTCAATTACTTTGCACGCGACCCACAGCATTCATACTTTCATGAACAGCAAAAAAATAAAAAAAATTAAATCCATTTCTTAAATATACTTCAAACTGCATGTTACACAACATATACATTAGATGCATTCAATAAGTGCGCCTTTACAGAGTGTTCTTATTTCTTTCAAATTCCACATCATTCAAGATACCACCCATTATAACATGTTAGAAAATATGTCATACTTTTCTTGTTCTTATTGGGCTGCTGTTCATCGCTAACATATAGATGTACAGATCAGACTGCAGCTTGGACCCTGACGAATCGGCCTGGTCACATTCTCCAGCTTTACGTATATTTTCGAGACACCAAAATCGAACAGCGATCGCGGCGACCATTTCACCTTATAAATACTCTAAAAATGAACATCTGCTACTTACTCAAGAAAAAAAAATGTGTATCTATCTTTGAAACTATTGTCACACTTTGCATCGCTATTGATAATTGTCTTTAACTGATCACTACCAAACACCTAAATTACGACCCTCTTTAATTTAAACAGTAGCAGTACAAGATTGAAATACACATATCGTCCATGAGATCATTAGTTTATCCTCAGCTGCTAATCCGTTTAATTATATGCAAACCACGAGCAATCACCTCAACATGTTTTTCACACACCGATGATGATCAAAGGCCATGTGCCGCCGCACGTGATTCTGGCTGCCAATATAATATCGCACAAGCGGAAAATGGGACGTCCTTACTACTCAATAAACACAGAAAGCGGTTTCAGATAAGAAGACGGAGCAAACTTTTTACAAACCTCTAAAAGTGGGCAGGTTGGGTCGTCTCGGTAATCATATGATTTTTGGCCGTACAGAGAAATTTTCGGAAGTCCGCGGGACGCCTTTAATAATTTATGGGCGTCAAGAAGCGATTTAAGGACGTAATATACGCCGTATGTCCGCCTAACGGAAGCCCTGATATGAAATAAAAATAATATAATATAGGGCGTGTTTATTAAGAAAAAATATATATTTATGAACTTGGAAATAGTTTTTCTGGGGTCACTATTTATTTATTTGTATTGGTGGCACATGTCGGTATTAAATGTTCAATAATCACTCAACATTGTAACCTTTACCGACGCGTGCCATCATCCAAAAGTCATTAAGTGTATGTCTCTAATGCGTGTCTTCAATTCTGTCTTTGTTTCATGCTTTCGTTTTCGTTTAATGAATGTTATTGGGCAGGGGCACATCGCATTCGTGCAGTCTGATTTGTCTCTTCGCTGTGCAGTGTAACTATGAATCGTGAAGCAGCCAAAGCTTCCTCATGCCTCCGGTGATCAAGACCATACTGTGCGACTGAGCAAGCTGATCTGTGTATGCTGGGCACTGCTGTAACTCTTTCTCATGCCGCCAGCAATCATGACCATATAATACTGTGCAGCTTAGCAAACCGCATGATCTATGTATGCCGGGCGAATTGTAGAAATTGCTGGACCCTTGCTCACTTATTTACTTAAGCCCAATGTGACTGTGAGCAATGCTTGATGTCAGTTTTCTAACCACTGCCTACAGTGAAAACAATCCAAGAACATAAACCATTAAGGATTTTCAAAATTCTTAAGAACGCATTTTCTTTCCTATGTCAGTACGCTAACACATCAGTGTGACATAGTGCATTCTTTCATTTTCTCCAAATGACTAATTTTCTGACAAAAAAAATTGTGAAATTTGTCTTACTTATACTCCGAACATACCTTGTGGGTCTCTTTAGAACCGCCTCATTGTGGCGGTTCTAATGAGTACCCACAACCTATCATGGAGCAGATATAAGCAAAATATCATATACACGTACTCTTTTAAAATATCTATATAAAGATGGGTTTAGAGGGGTATTATTTTCAGGGACTTGTTAACATGATGTGATTCGATTATCATTTGAGGAAATATAGGCCTATTAATTTCTCATACTAAACATATTTTTTACTTTATCCCTTCTTTCGATTTACTTGCTACTGATTTGGTCGTGCAAGCAAACCAATTATACACAAACATAGTAATTATACCATCATTAGAATTGTGGACCCAAATTGCAATGGGCCGATTTTGTTACTTGAAACTTATTTTACGAGTTTCTTGTTTGTGTGATATAGTTTAACGGAACTGTGTACATATTGTGGCTTTTAAAGTGTACAGTTATATAATAGACTTTACTTAAGAAGATTCTTACTGGTGTTACCAGGTGTGCCTTCAAAGGTAACCCGAGATATCTGGCTGTAGATCACTACAGCCAGAGAAATTCCACACTTGAAAACTCCAATATTGCCGATCCTTCCAAGGATCGGGAGGGTGTGGACTCCTTCAAACCTTATATATTAAGTTGTGTGATTTTCCTAACACAGGCCTCTTCAATATATATTTTTGCACTATTGTAATTAATTACCTAAATATACCTTGTTTACAAAAAGTATTCCTCCTCACTTGAATTTGATTGTGTGAAAAAAATCGCCACATTTGTTTACAAACTTGAACTCTGGGTAATAAAGGTCATGTGATGAAACACGTAAGCGGTGTAGAGGTAAGAATTTATACCGACCTAATTCGACCGATTTTGACAGATGGCGGGAATATTATATCTCTATCTCTACTTTATATACTAAGTCGGTCACATTTGGCCATTACCTGAGTTGGGTTGGTGGTTAAATTTAGAATTTAGCTTAAAAAAAGGAGGACCCTGGATGAGTCCTTAAAACTATTTACAATCTGATTAACAGAAGTATACTAAAAAAATGAATGATTAAGGGCATAACTATAGGCCAGGTACCAACGATATTGTGTTATTTGCTTTTTTGCCGTCGTTTGGGTTGAAGCTGTCACAGGGGTCAAGTATTTATCTTTATCCAGAGACACTATACCAGAGTGTATATTATAAAAGAAGGCTACAGAGGAATGCTCACGACGGGCATCAAGGGACCACCACTCCAACTTGCTAAGCATGTCACCGATGCTACTCTTATTTTGCCATCGCTGACATGTCCATAGGGCTGCTGTCCTCTGAACCTTCTCAACCTGCTGAATCTGAGTTTTAACATGGGGATGCCGAATGGGTGATGTATATTCAAGTTGAGTGCAAACCTATGTTTTGTATGCAACATCCTTTGTCTGTCTAGGTGCAAAAGCCAAATTACGTCTTAGAAATCCTAAAGGCCTAGTTGCTTTTGATTTAATAGCTGAAATATGATGACCCCAATCAAGATCGGCCTTGATGGTGATACCGCGATATTTTGCGGATTGAACCTGCTCCAAAGTGGTGTAGTAAATAATCAAACCGAAACTGATTGTCAGGAAGATGCCGTGACACCCTCATCGAATGACATTTGGTCACATTGAACTTCACATGCCAATCGGCCTCCCACTGTGCTAGTCGGTCCAGGTCATCTTGTAAAATGAGACAGTCAGAGGGAGAGTATATGTTCCTATACAGTACACAAAAATCAGCAAACGAATGGACAGATGACCTGATATTAACGGGGAGATCATTTAGGGGATAACTGTATTGAAAATTAGAAGTTAATAAAAGGCTTGATTCTATGACGGTTCCAACGTAAAGGCTTATGTTGGTTGGTACCTGATGCTCTGGTCGGGCCCATCGAAGTCTAACTGTTGGTTTTCTTTTGCTCCAGCATTTCAGTGGTTTCGTGCTGTCGAGTACTCACCGTTGTTTCATCTCGGTGTTTTTTTATTTTTGTGTTCACAGAGATGTTGCACTGATGAGTTAGGAGGCCTTCATGCGGACTGAACAAATTATTTGTCTTAATCGCGACGGAAGTAAGGGCGAGGATTGTGGCCACGTAAAATCGATTTAAGCCACCCTCCCCCCCCCCCCCCCCCCCCCGTCAGTGGAATTCGTTTCCCCATTGACCGTTCCAAGGCGGTTCTTCTGTCGCGGTTTATTTTTGTTATGGTTTGTCTTTGGGTGTTTGTATCGCTTATATTATTATATTTTGGATAGCCTATTGGCCATTTTGTGGGAAAGAAACTGTCCTTTTGGCTTTCCGCTGTTGGTGTTTCCGTTGGAGTATGTTGCTTCATGTTTGTGTTTCTTTCCCTTTGGTGTCTCTGATAGGAGCTGTGGGTTAATTTATTGTATCGGTTCCTAATCATTGCCTCTATTTCTGTTTTGAACCCGTCTAAAGCTTTAGGGCCTGGTGAGCTTCATCCTAGAGTTCTGAAGGAACTAGCAAAATGAGTTAGGTCCAGTTTTTGCTCATCTTTTCCAACAATCTCTCGGTACGGCTGAAATCCCCCAAAAATGGCTCCTTGCGAACATCTGCCCACTTTTCAAAAATGAAGACAGGGCTCTTGCTCGTAATTATCGCCAAGTGTCACTGACTTGTGTTCTATGTAAATTGCTTGAACACATAGTCTGCTCAAACATCATGGCCTACTTGGATGAGCATAAACCTTTGTCAGACAGACAACATGCATTTAGGAAAAGGCATAGTTGCTAAACTCAGCTGAGCACGGTTATTAATGATTGGGTAAAAATCTTGGACAAACTGGGGGGGGGGGGGGGGGGGGTGCAGGTGGACACATTTATTTTGGACTTCGAGAAGGCTTTTGACATCCCACCTCATGAACTACTTAAATCCAAATTATTTGGTAATGGAATTGGGAGGAAGAATCTCAAATGGATAGATTCCTTCCTTTGCTACAGAAAACAGCGTGTTGTTGTTCATGGTGAATCTTCAGTATAGGCGCCAGTTTATCTGGGGCCCCACAGGGGACTGTTCTTGGTCCGCTGCTATTCTCCCTGTACATTAATAATATTTCCACTGACATTGAGTCAGAAATAAGACTGTTCGCAGACAACTGTGTTTGCTATCGGAAAATCAGAGCTACAGAGGACTTAATGAAATTCAGAAGGATATAGATAGATCAGGATGTTGGGCACGAAAATGGGACATGAGATTTCAGCCTGTTAAATGCAATGTTATGAAGATAACTAGGAAGAAAACAAATAAAATTGAGGCTTCATACACTTTAGAAGGAACGGTCCTCGAAAATGTGACTTGGTGTGACAATCACACACGATTTGAGATGGAATACACACATTAGCAACATGTGTATTAAGGCGAATAGAACACTTGGTTTCCTGAGGCGAAATCTTCACCAGTGTCCCCAGGATGTGAAGGAGACAGCATATAAGGGACTTGTTTACCCAATCTTGGAATATGGAGTTGCATCTGGGACCCAAGTGGAGTGGCCCTTAATGAAGAAATTGAAAAAGTTCAGAATAGAGCTGCTAGATTTGTAACAAGCAATTTATGCTTTGAAACGCATGACTGAAATTCTAGGAACATTAAGATCGGGGTCTCTCAAGAAAAGGAGAAGAGACAGTAGGCTTATATTCTTATACAAACGTCTAAAGGGTGCTGCCAACATTCCAACAGATGGCCGTTTCCCCAGCTAGTCACTGTAGAAAGCACCATTCATTGACGTTTCAGACCCTTGCTGCAAGAACTGACCTTTATAAAGAAGTGTTCTTCCCCCGAACCATTAGAGATTGGAATGCCCTTCCCGATTTAATTATTTCGACAGATGAAGGTGCTGAGGATTGTGTAGCTATTACTAGCTAAGTTTACCTCTTTGGTTAGAGCTAGGGACTAACTTCCCATATCACAGGTCCTGGTGTATGAGTGTCATTTGACGTGTAACCAGTAACAATTCTGATTCAGAAAATTGTCATTTGGGGAGGAAAATCGGCGGTTTTACGGTCGAAAATTTAGTATTACGCGCTGGCGGAGCCGTAAAACGTAATTTGCGATCGTAAAACCGACGATTTACCTCCACAAATGACAATTTTCAATACAGTTATCACCACTCTAATGCATTTATTCATTTGATTTGTTAAAAAATGTCCTACTTTCACAAAACAGCAAGCACTGCGAGCTGCGTAAACCCAAATACCAGCCAATCAAAAACGTTTCTTGATGACTTCTGGTTTCTGACAGTATATCGCAGAATATATCGTCGCAAATGTTCGACGTTATAGAATCAGACGTCACGTTACATACGCGAGTGCATTAGAATTATGAATACTAAAAAGGACAGGTCCAAGTACCGAACCTTGTGTGACACCAGATAAAAAAGGGGCGCTTGGCCATCGAGTGCAACTTTTTTGTGTGCCATGAGCTAATCTACCTATTTGTGGATCCTGGCAGGGCCATCGAGCAACCGTCCACCGGACATTCTAAACCTATTGTATCTGAGGTTTTGACATGGAGGTGCCAAACAGGTGATGCATACTCAAGTTGAGGTCGAACCAATGTTTTGTATGCAACATCCCATGTCTGCCTTGAAGCAAAAGCCAAATTACATCTTAGAAATCATAATGTCTCAGTTGCTTTGGATGTAATCTCAAAAACGTACTGACCAAGGTATTTAGCGGATTGAACCTGCTCGCAAGTATGCTGGTGTAATGAGTAGCCGAATTTAAGTGCCATGACACCCTCTTTGAGTGACATCTGGCCACACTGAACTCCATCTGCCAATCGGTCTCCCAAAGTGCTGGGCTATTCAGGTCATCTTGTAAGATAAGGCACTCAGAAAGAGTATATATATTCCTGTACAAAACAATTATCAGCAAATAAACGAACAGATGATCTGATGTTATCCAAATACAAAAGAAAAGGACCGGTCTGAGTACCGAGCCTTGGGGGATACCAGATAGAAGAGGGATTGGATCAGACGCTTTGCCACCCAAGTACAACTTGTTGTGAGCGCCTAGAGGGTCATGAGCCAAACTATCTGAGTGTAGATCCTCTTATCCCATAGTAATCCAATTTATACAAACAGCCTCCTGTGAGGTACATGTACCATGTCAAAGGCATTGGCGAAATCAATGATATAAATTAACAAATGGTCTTGCCAAAGTCGGTTGGTAACAACACAAATGTGTCATTTCCTTGAAGTGCACGGTCATTTATCTCCCGCTGTTTTTCTTTTATGGAGAAGTCGAATTGTTTCTCCTCCAAAATGGAGCGTGATAGCTCATTGGTTAGTGCACTTGCCTCTGGTGCTAGAGGTCCCGGGTTCGATCCCCGGCAGCGGCGATAAAATTTCGGTGTCCGAACACGCTCCTTTGGCATCATTTGCAGGGATGAATGTCATAAAGTGCACTGTCCTTCGGATCGAGACGTTAATTGGAGGCCCCCCTGTGCAGGTTAAATTACCCTACCGTAATTACATGATTACTGTGTAGGCTTTCATCTTGCAAAACCTGTAGTGTATATAATGTACACCTGCGAGTAATGGCAAAATGTGACCGATCGCAGTATCAGTAGAAAGATTAAGAAAAGAGGAGTTGCATTCGTCCTCCAACAACATTACCCGGATAATATATCGGTGGTAAAATTTTATGTTTACACCAACATGACGTCACATATTTACAGTTGTACGAAAGGTCAAACCAAACAAATTGGTGTCTTGATGAGTTATTTTATGGCTCGACAGAAAACTTGGTCAGAAATACTGCCTTCAAACGTCAGTAAACTTGTTTCGGCGATTCGGGGATGATCATTAATGTTTTATCAATCGATCACTTATCATGGGCTTTCATGTTATGGCAAAATCAGTTAAGAAATCACTGGAAACTCTGCCTTGCTGCTTAGAAATCCAGTATTGGAGTTTTCATTATAGGTGTTCCTCTGACGTTAAAGCCGCCAAATCAGAAAATAAAAAAGGCTTTTAGACCGTCAGAGAAGGCTCGGATTACTTCAAAGGCAGAACATATTTATAGATACAAGCTACAAGGGCTGATTTTGTTATTCACCAAATTGTCCAGGGGCCATTTCAACGGCTGAAGGTAGCTAAGTTTACCTCTTTGGTGAGAGCTAGGGACTAACTTCCCATCACAGGTCCTGGTGTATGAATGTCATTTGTCGTGTCACCACTCTGCCACCAGTAACAAATTCTGATTCTGAGCCCCCCACCCACAAGAGTTAGCATGCAAGATATCTAGCTAAAATCAGTTTCTGCAATTGTCACCGAAATTGCTTCATCTATATGCTTAAAGTAGTATCTATGCTACATATTTTCTGCTTCAACATGTGTCAAAAGTCATTATTTACCTACTTTTGAACTGAAAAATTGAAAGAAACCTTCGCTTGTGCAGCACAAAATCTTCAATTGCAGAGCGCATGCGCAATTCACGACGGCTAACAATACTTTGCGGAACGGAACGGAACGGAACGGAACAACTTCAGGGGCACACCACAGGGTATACTGATAGAATTAATATACTTATTTTAGTAAATGTTTTTTGAAAATATTTAGGCTTATTATCGATTACAAGTTTGTTTTCTTCAACATCTAACTGTTTTTGAGTTGTTTTTATATAAGAATAGTTTGTGATTTGCCATTTCTGAACTTTGTTCCGTTCCGTTCCGCAAAGTATAGTTATCCACACTGATAACTATATTTAACGGAACGGAACGGAACGGAACAAGATTATCCACAATCAAAGTACAGGCAATGTTCCGGAATCGATACACTTACCTCACACCTCCCATCAGTGACGCCAACGGGAAAGAAACACGAAGATGAAGTGACAATACCCTAATGAAAACATCCCTAGCGGATAGCCGAAATGGCAGTTACTTTCCAACAAAATGACCAAAGGGTTATCCAAACACAAATCGCAACAACGACAGAACTTGAGAACCGCCCCGGAACCGTAAGCAAAAAGTACTTCAAAAGTATTTGACCTAGCCCCATGAAACTTCGCACACTTATTCACCATCACAAGGGCTACATTCTGACCAAGGGCAATAACCCGGTTGTCATTTGTGGCTGAATTATCTCCCCTTGAAATTTTGCAAAAACTCAGAAATTGGCTCCCACGGGGGCATTGGTCACCTATAGACAACATTCTACTGAACAGGTAAACACAGCTGTTTCTCATGAATAATTACGTCGGGGTAAACTCCAGACTACTCCAGATAAAGAATTAGAGCAAAATTGCAGCAGCTCAGTGAGTTAAACAACAACGCATTACGAAAACACGCCTGTATACAAATACATTGTCAATTTTACCGCCGAAAATACGAACATTTTGAGATGAAAAATTGCGATATTTTTCTTATTTCTGCTCAAAATATAGATTGTTGGTACCCGCTAGAACCGCCTCGATGAGGCCGTTCTAACGAGTACCTACAATCTATATTTTTGAGCAGAAATAAGAAAAATAAGGTATACGCCTGTAAACCCCAGTTTTACATATAAAGGTAGGGTTGGAGGGGGTCAAAATTATATAGGCGTGTTTTCGTGATGGGTGAGCCGCTATTGCATGGTAGGATACTCATAGCATCAAAACAAGAAAAGCATAGAATTTCAAAATATCCTAACAGATTAAAGATATTTAGAGCTTGCATGATTTCATATAAAAAACATGTTCTTCCACATTAGGCTTACTGTCCAAATGGATTTGCTTACAAGTTTGTTCTCTTCAACATCTAGTTGTTTTTGAGTTGTTTTTATATAAGAATAGGTTGTGATTTGCCATTTCTGAACTTTGTTCCGTTCCGTTCCGCAAAGTATAGTTATCCACACTGATAACTATATTTAACGGAACGGAACGGAACGGAACAAGATTATCCAGAATCAAAGTACAGGCAATGTTCCGGAATCGATACACTTACCTCACACCTCCCATCAGTGACGCCAACGGGAAAGAAACACGAAGATGAAGTGACTATACCCTAATGAAAACATCCCTAGCGGATAGCCGAAATGGCAGTTACTTTCCCACAAAATGACCAAAGGGTTATCCAAACACAAATCACAACAACGACAGAACTTGAGAACC
This sequence comes from Lucinisca nassula, assembly GCA_963580285.1. Lineage (NCBI taxonomy): Eukaryota > Metazoa > Mollusca > Bivalvia > Lucinida > Lucinidae > Lucinisca > Lucinisca nassula. Next base: position 176,078,470 of record OY757013.1, on the reverse strand, counting down.
GCCCCGGAACGGTAAGCAAAAAGTACTTCAAAAGTATTTGACCTAGCCCCATGAAACTTCGCACACTTATTCACCATCACAAGGGCTACATTCTGACCAAGGGCAATAACCCGGTTGTCATTTGTGGCTGAATTATCTCCCCTTGAAATTTTGCAAAAACTCAGAAATTGGCTCCCACGGGGGCATTGGTCACCTATAGACAACATTCTACTGAACAGGTAAACACAGCTGTTTCTCATGAATAATTACGTCGGGGTAAACTCCAGACTACTCCAGATAAAGAATTAGAGCAAAATTGCAGCAGCTCAGTGAGTTAAACAACAACGCATTACGAAAACACGCCTGTATACAAATACATTGTCAATTTTACCGCCGAAAATACGAACATTTTGAGATGAAAAACTGCGATATTTTTCTTATTTCTGCTCAAAATATAGATTGTTGGTACCCGCTAGAACCGCCTCGATGAGGCCGTTCTAACGAGTACCTACAATCTATATTTTTGAGCAGAAATAAGAAAAATAAGGTATACGCCTGTAAACCCCAGTTTTACATATAAAGGTAGGGTTGGAGGGGGTCAAAATTATATAGGCGTGTTTTCGTGATGGGTGAGCCGCTATTGCATGGTAGGATACTCATAGCATCAAAACAAGAAAAGCATAGAATTTCAAAATATCCTAACAGATTAAAGATATTTAGAGCTTGCATGATTTCATATAAAAAACATGTTCTTCCACATTAGGCTTACTGTCCAAATGGATTTGCTTACAAGTTTGTTCTCTTCAACATCTAGTTGTTTTTGAGTTGTTTTTATATAAGAATAGGTTGTGATTTGCCATTTCTGAACTTTGTTCCGTTCCGTTCCGCAAAGTATAGTTATCCACACTGATAACTATATTTAACGGAACGGAACGGAACAAGATTATCCAGAATCAAAGTACAGGCAATGTTCCGGAATCGATACACTTACCTCACACCTCCCATCAGTGACGCCAACGGGAAAGAAACACGAAGATAATGTGACTATACCCTGATGAAAACATCCCTAGCGGATAGCCGAAAAGGCAGTTACTTTCCAACAAAATGACCAAAGGGTTATCCAAACACAAATCACAACAACGACAGAACTTGATAACCGCCCCGGAACGGTAAGCAAAAAGTACTTCAAAAGTATTTGACCTAGCCCCATGAAACTTCGCACACTTATTCACCATCACAAGGGCTACATTCTGACCAAGGGCAATAACCCGGTTGTCATTTGTGGCTGAATTATCTCCCCTTGAAATTTTGCAAAAACTCAGAAATTGGCTCCCACGGGGCATTGGTCACCTATAGACAACCTTCTACTGAACAGGTAAACACAGCTGTTTCTCATGAATAATTACGTCGGGGTAAACTCCAGACTACTCCAGATAAAGAATTAGAGCAAAATTGCAGCAGCTCAGTGAGTTAAACAACAACGCATTACGAAAACACGCCTGTATACAAATACATTGTCAATTTTACCGCCGAAAATACGAACATTTTGAGATGAAAAAATTGCGATATTTTTCTTATTTCTGCTCAAAATATAGATTGTTGGTACCCGCTAGAACCGCCTCGATGAGGCGGTTCTAACGAGTACCTACAATCTATATTTTTGAGCAGGTATAAGAAAAATAAGGTATACGCCTGTAAACCCCAGTTTTACATATAAAAGTAGGGTTGGAGGGGGTCAAAATTATATAGGCGTGTTTTCGTGATGGGTGAGCCGCTATTGCATGGTAGGATACTCATAGCATCAAAACAAGAAAAGCATAGAATTTCAAAATATCCTAACAGATTAAAGATATTTAGAGCTTGCATGATTTCATATAAAAAAAAAATTCTTCCACATTAGGCTTACTGTCCAAATGGATTTGCTTACAAGTTTGTTCTCTTCAACATCTAGTTGTTTTTGAGTTGTTTTTATATAAGAATAGGTTGTGATTTGCCATTTCTGAACTTTGTTCCGTTCCGTTCCGCAAAGTATAGTTATCCACACTGATAACTATATTTAACGGAACGGAACGGAACGGAACAAGATTATCCAGAATCAAAGTACAGGCAATGTTCCGGAATCGATACACTTACCTCACACCTCCCATCAGTGACGCCAACGGGAAAGAAACACGAAGATGAAGTGACTATACCCTAATGAAAACATCCCTAGCGGATAGCCGAAATGGCAGTTACTTTCCCACAAAATGACCAAAGGGTTATCCAAACACAAATCACAACAACGACAGAACTTGAGAACCGCCCCGGAACGGTAAGCAAAAAGTACTTCAAAAGTATTTGACCTAGCCCCATGAAACTTCGCACACTTATTCACCATCACAAGGGCTACATTCTGACCAAGGGCAATAACCCGGTTGTCTTTTGTGGCTGAATTATCTCCTCTTGAAATTTTGCAAAAACTCAGAAATTGGCTCCCACGGGGGCATTGGTCACCTATAGACAACATTCTACTGAACAGGTAAACACAGCTGTTTCTCATGAATAATTACGTCGGGGTAAACTCCAGACTACTCCAGATAAAGAATTAGAGCAAAATTGCAGCAGCTCATGCAGTGAGTTAAACAACAACGCATTACGAAAACACGCCTGTATACAAATACATTGTCAATTTTACCGCCGAAAATACGAACATTTTGAGATGAAAAATTGCGATATTTTTCTTATTTCTGCTCAAAATATAGATTGTTGGTACCCGCTAGAACCGCCTCGATGAGGCCGTTCTAACGAGTACCTACAATCTATATTTTTGAGCAGAAATAAGAAAAATAAGGTATACGCCTGTAAACCCCAGTTTTACATATAAAGGTAGGGTTGGAGGGGGTCAAAATTATATAGGCGTGTTTTCGTGATGGGTGAGCCGCTATTGCATGGTAGGATACTCATAGCATCAAAACAAGAAAAGCATAGAATTTCAAAATATCCTAACAGATTAAAGATATTTAGAGCTTGCATGATTTCATATAAAAAACATGTTCTTCCACATTAGGCTTACTGTCCAAATGGATTTGCTTACAAGTTTGTTCTCTTCAACATCTAGTTGTTTTTGAGTTGTTTTTATATAAGAATAGGTTGTGATTTGCCATTTCTGAACTTTGTTCCGTTCCGTTCTGCAAAATATAGTTATCCACACTGATAACTATATTTAACGGAACGGAACGGAACGGAACAAGATTATCCAGAATCAAAGTACAGGCAATGTTCCGGAATCGATACACTTACCTCACACCTCCCATCAGTGACGCCAACGGGAAAGAAACACGAAGATGAAGTGACTATACCCTAATGAAAACATCCCTAGCGGATAGCCGAAATGGCAGTTACTTTCCAACAAAATGACCAAAGGGTTATCCAAACACAAATCACAACAACGACAGAACTTGATAACCGCCCCGGAACGGTAAGCAAAAAGTACTTCAAAAGTATTTGACCTAGCCCCATGAAACTTCGCACACTTATTCACCATCACAAGGGCTACATTCTGACCAAGGGCAATAACCCGGTTGTCATTTGTGGCTGAATTATCTCCCCTTGAAATTTTGCAAAAACTCAGAAATTGGCTCCCACGGGGGCATTGGTCACCTATAGACAACCTTCTACTGAACAGGTAAACACAGCTGTTTCTCATGAATAATTACGTCGGGGTAAACTCCAGACTACTCCAGATAAAGAATTAGAGCAAAATTGCAGCAGCTCAGTGAGTTAAACAACAACGCATTACGAAAACACGCCTGTATACAAATACATTGTCAATTTTACCGCCGAAAATACGAACATTTTGAGATGAAAAATTGCGATATTTTTCTTATTTCTGCTCAAAATATAGATTGTTGGTACCCGCTAGAACCGCCTCGATGAGGCCGTTCTAACGAGTACCTACAATCTATATTTTTGAGCAGAAATAAGAAAAATAAGGTATACGCCTGTAAACCCCAGTTTTACATATAAAAGTAGGGTTGGAGGGGGTCAAAATTATATAGGCGTGTTTTCGTGATGGGTGAGCCGCTATTGCATGGTAGGATACTCATAGCATCAAAACAAGAAAAGCATAGAATTTCAAAATATCCTAACAGATTAAAGATATTTAGAGCTTGCATGATTTCATATAAAAAACATGTTCTTCCACATTAGGCTTACTAAAGTAAGGGCGAGGATTGTGGCCACGTAAAATCGATTTAAGCCCCCCCAGTGGAAATCTTCCACTGACCGTTCCAAGGCGGCTCTTCTGTGGCGATTTATTTATGTTGTTGTTTGTTACTTACTGTGTTTATCACTTGTGTCTTTTGGTTTTGGATGGCCATATGGCCATTTTGTGGGAAAGTAACTGTCCTTATGGCCTTCCTTTGTTTAGGTTTCCATTATGGTCTGGTCGCTTAATGTTTGTATTTCTTTCTCTTTGGTGTCTTTTATGGGTGGAGTAAGTTAATTGTATCAATTCCTGATCTTTGTTTTACTTCTACTTTACTGTCCAAATGGATTTGCTTACAAGTTTGTTCTCTTCAACATCTAGTTGTTTTTTAGTTGTTTTTATATAAGAATAGGTTGTGATTTGCCATTTCTGAACTTTGTTCCGTTCCGTTCCGAAAAATATAGTTATCCACACTGATAACTATATTTAACGGAACAAGATTATCCAGAATCAAAGTACAGGCAATGTTCCGGAATCGATACACTTACCTCACACCTCCCATCAGTGACGCCAACGGGAAAGAAACACGAAGATGAAGTGACTATACCCTGATGAAAACATCCCTAGCGGATAGCCGAAATGGCAGTTACTTTCCCACAAAATGACCAAAGGGTTATCCAAACACAAATCACAACAACGACAGAACTTGAGAACCGCCCCGGAACCGTAAGCAAAAAGTACTTCAAAAGTATTTGACCTAGCCCCATGAAACTTCACACACGTATTCACCATCACAAGGGCTACATTCTGACCAAGGGCAATAACCCGGTTGTCATTTGTGGCTGAATTATCTCCCCTTGAAATTTTGCAAAAACTCAGAAATTGGCTCCCACGGGGGCATTGGTCACATATAGACAACATTCTACTGAACAGGTAAACACAGCTGTTTCTCATGAATAATTACGTGGGGGTAAACTCCAGACTACTCCAGATAAAGAATTAGAGCAAAATTGCAGCAGCTCAGTGAGTTAAACAACAACGCATTACGAAAACACGCCTGTATACAAATACATTGTCAATTTTACCGCCGAAAATACGAACATTTTGAGATGAAAAATTGCGATATTTTTCTTATTTCTGCTCAAAATATAGATTGTTGGTACCCGCTAGAACCGCCTCGATGAGGCGGTTCTAACGAGTACCTACAATCTATATTTTTGAGCAGAAATAAGAAAAATAAGGTATACGCCTGTAAACCCCAGTTTTACATATAAAAGTAGGGTTGGAGGGGGTCAAAATTATATAGACGTGTTTTCGTGATGGGTGAGCCGCTATTGCATGGTAGGATACTCATAGCATCAAAACAAGAAAAGCATAGAATTTCAAAATATCCTAACAGATTAAAGATATTTAGAGCTTGCATGATTTCATATAAAAAACATGTTCTTCCACATTAGGTTTACTAAAGTAAGGGCGAGGATTGTGGCCACGTAAAATCGATTTAAGCCCCCCAGTGGAAATCTTCCACTGACCGTTCCAAGGCGGCTCTTCTGTGGCGATTTATTTATGTTGTTGTTTGTTACTTACTGTGTTTATCACTTGTGTCTTTTGGTTTTGGATGGCCATATGGCCATTTTGTGGGAAAGTAACTGTCCTTATGGCCTTCCTTTGTTTAGGTTTCCATTATGGTCTGGTCGCTTATTGTTTGTATTTCTTTCTCTTTGGTGTCTTTTATGGGTGGAGTAAGTTAATTGTATCAATTCCTGATCTTTGTTTTACTTCTACTTTACTGTCCAAATGGATTTGCTTACAAGTTTGTTCTCTTCAACATCTAGTTGTTTTTTAGTTGTTTTTATATAAGAATAGGTTGTGATTTGCCATTTCTGAACTTTGTTCCGTTCCGTTCCGCAAAATATAGTTATCCACACTGATAACTATATTTAACGGAACGGAACGGAACGGAACGGAACAAGATTATCCAGAATCAAAGTACAGGCAATGTTCCGGAATCGATACACTTACCTCACACCTCCCATCAGTGACGCCAACGGGAAAGAAACACGAAGATGAAGTGACTATACCCTGATGAAAACATCCCTAGCGGATAGCCGAAATGGCAGTTACTTTCCCACAAAATGACCAAAGGGTTATCCAAACACAAATCACAACAACGACAGAACTTGAGAACCGCCCCGGAACCGTAAGCAAAAAGTACTTCAAAAGTATTTGACCTAGCCCCATGAAACTTCACACACGTATTCACCATCACAAGGGCTACATTCTGACCAAGGGCAATAACCCGGTTGTCATTTGTGGCTGAATTATCTCCCCTTGAAATTTTGCAAAAACTCAGAAATTGGCTCCCACGGGGGCATTGGTCACCTATAGACAACATTCTACTGAACAGGTAAACACAGCTGTTTCTCATGAATAATTACGTCGGGGTAAACTCCAGACTACTCCAGATAAAGAATTAGAGCAAAATTGCAGCAGCTCAGTGAGTTAAACAACAACGCATTACGAAAACACGCCTGTATACAAATACATTGTCAATTTTACCGCCGAAAATACGAACATTTTGAGATGAAAAATTGCGATATTTTTCTTATTTCTGCTCAAAATATAGATTGTTGGTACCCGCTAGAACCGCCTCGATGAGGCGGTTCTAACGAGTACCTACAATCTATATATTTGAGCAGAAATAAGAAAAATAAGGTATACGCCTGTAAACCCCAGTTTTACATATAAAAGTAGGGTTGGAGGGGGTCAAAATTATATAGGCGTGTTTTCGTGATGGGTGAGCCGCTATTGCATGGTAGGATACTCATAGCATCAAAACAAGAAAAGCATAGAATTTCAAAATATCATAACAGATTAAAGATATTTAGAGCTTGCATGATTTCATATAAAAAACATGTTCTTCCACATTAGGCTTACTGTCCAAATGGATTTGCTTACTAGTTTGTTCTCTTCAACATCTAGTTGTTTTTGAGTTGTTTTTATATAAGAATAGGTTGTGATTTGCCATTTCTGAACTTTGTTCCGTTCCGTTCCGCAAAGTATAGTTATCCAAACTGATAACTATATTTAACGGAACGGAACGGAACGGAACGGAACAAGATTATCCAGAATCAAAGTACAGGCAATGTTCCGGAATCGATACATCTACCTCACACCTCCCATCAGTGACGCCAACGGGAAAGAAACACGAAGATGAAGTGACTATACCCTGATGAAAACATCACTAGCAGATAGCCGAAATGGAAGTTACTTTCCCACAAAATGACCAAACGGTTATCCAAACACAAACCACAACAACGACAGAACTTGAGAACCGCCCCGGCACGGTATGCAAAAAGTACTTCAAAAGTATTTGACCTAGCCCCATGAAACTTCACACACTTATTCACCATCACAAGGGCTACATTCTGACCATGGGCAATAACCCGGTTGTCATTTGTGACTGAATTATCTCCCCTTGAAATTTTGCAAAAACTCAGAAATTGGCTCCCACGGGGGCATTGGTCACCTATAGACAACATTCTACTGAACAGGTTAACATAGCTGTTTCTCATGAATAATTACGTGGGGGTAAACTCCAGACTACTCCAGATAAAGAATTAGAGCAAAATTGCAGCAGCTCAGTGAGTTAAACAACAACGCATTACGAAAACACGCCTGTATACAAATACATTGTCAATTTTACTGCCGAAAATATGAACATTTTGAGATGAAAAATTGCGATATTTTTCTTATTTCTGCTCAAAATATAGATTGTTGGTACCCGTTAGAACCGCCTCGATGAGGCGGTTCTAACGAGTACCTACAATCTATATTTTTGAGCAGGTATAAGAAAAATAAGGTATACGCCTGTTAACCCCAGTTTTACATATAAAAGTGGGGATACCGAGGCTCCGTTTTTTGATTTGCATCTATTATTGTAGATGGGGTTGTTTCGAGCAAAATTTATGATAAACGCGATGATTTTGATTTTGAGATTGTAAATTTTCCTTTTTTGGATGGGGATCTTCCTCGTGAGCCATTCTATGGCGTTTATATTTCGCAATTAATTCGATTTGCCAGAGTGTGTAGTCATGTAACTGACTTCAACACTCGTAAAATTGTTAACGTCTAAACTTCTTAATCAGGGTTATCGGTACCATAAACTACGCAAAGCCTTTTCAAAGTTTTATAGACGTCATTCTGATTTATTTTCAAAATTCAATATTGGACTTAAATCTCTTCTGCAATAGTGTCTATCGGAACCCGAATTTTATAGTGACTTAGTATATAAATTCAGGAAAAAAATATATAACCGCAATGACTTCAGCACCCAATTTCGTAAAATCATTCTACGATATAAAAAGACTGGGTACAACATAAATGTTATACAACAGACTGCATGCATGGTAGTTAACCCAATCACGGTTGACAACTTTGCTTCCCTCTTTAATTACACGCCGGTGGGTCAGACCTCAGATTCTATGATGGTTCCAGCGTAAAGGCTTGTTGAGAATTAGAGAGATCTAATTCAAGGTAATGTTGGTTGGTGCCTGATGCTCAATCTCTGGTCGGGCCCATCGGAGTCTAACTGTTGGTTTTCTTTTGCTTCAGTGGTTTCTTGCTGTCGAGTCCTCACCATTGTTTCATCTCTGTGGTTGTTTGATTATTTGTGTTCACGGAGATGTTGCACTGATGAGTTAGGAGGCCTTCATGTGGACTGAACAAATTATTTGTCTAAATTGCGACGGAAGTAAGGGCGGGGATTGTGGCCACGTAAAATCTATTTACCCCCCCCCCCCCCCCTCTCCCCAGTAGAATTCGTTTCCATTTACCGTTCCAAGGCGGTTCTATGGTTTGTCTTTGGGTGTTTGTGTCGCTTATATTATTTTATTTTGGATAGCCTATTGGCCATTTTCTGGGAAAGTAACTGTCCTTTTGGCTTTCCGCTATTGATGTTTCCATTGTTTCTGTTGTGTCATGTTTGTGATTCTTTCCCTTTGGTGTCTCTGATGGGAGCTATGGGTTGATTGTATCGATTCCTGATCATTGTCGCCACTTCTATTTTTATAAAGGGGAAAACCTTCAAAAGTGGTTTTCAGAGAAACCGCAAGGCCCAGTTCTTTGATATTTGGTATGAAGCTTCATCTACTGGACCTCTATGAAGATTGTTCAAGTTATAGCTCTGGGGCCAAAAATGCCCTCAGGCAAGGGCCAACCGGTTTGACATAGACTTATAAAGGGAACACTTTAAAGTCTTCTTCTCAGAAACCGCAAGGTCGAGGTCTTTGATATTTGTTATGAAGCTTCATCTATTGGACCTCTACCAAGATTGTTCGAATTAGAGCCCATGGGCAAAAATTGTCCCCGCGCTGGGTCCCACCGGTTTTACGTAGACATATATGGGAAAACCTTTGAAAATCTTTCAGTCTGAAACCAGATGGCCCAGGTGTTTGATATTTGGTATGAAGTTGTGTCTAGTGGACCTCTACCAAGATTGTTCAAATTATAGCACTGGGGCCCACCGGTTTTACATAGACTTATATGGGGAAAACCTTTGAAAATATTCTTGTCTAAATACTTTATAGCACAAGCTACACTGACCAGCAGAATGAGTCACCACAGGTAGCTCTCTAACACTGAAAATGCCATTGAGCTATTTTAGTAACCTTGGCTCAAGGAGGTTTGCTGAGCTTGTGCTATAAAGTATAAAAGTCTTGTTCTCTGAAACAGCAAGGCCCAACTCTTTGATTTTTGGTATGAAGCCCTCAATCAAGAGTGTTTAAATTATAGCCCTGGGGTCAAAAATGCCTCCGCGCTGGGTCCCACCGGTTTTACATAGACATATACATGTATAGGGAAAACCTTTGAAAATATTCTTGTCTGAAACCAGATGGCCCATGTGTTTAATATTTGTTTTGAAGCTTCATCTAGTGGACCTCTACCAGGATTGTTCAAATTATACCCCTGAGGCCACAAAAATGCTCCCCGCACCGGGGCCTACCAGTTTTACATAGACTTCTATAGGAAAAGCCTTTAAAAATCTTCTTGTCTGAAACCAGGTGGTCCAGATGTCCGATATTTTGTATGAAGTTGTATCGAGTTGACCTCTACCAAGATGGTATAAGGCCACATATCTCGGAAACCTTTCAGATGTTCCTTCATAAACAATATATATTCGTGTTCCTTATGATAAGGTGCATTCAGTGACACCAACGTGGGGTTCAGCCAGGATGTGCCGGGACTCCACTTCATAAAAGACCAAATATCTCAGGAACCATTCAGATCCCCACATCTAAACCATACATATTCTTGTTCCTTATGATAAGACATTCAACGATAGCAACCTAGGGGTCTCACAGGGTGAATCTGGGCCATGCTTCATCCCTGCCAAAGATCTGAGCAACTGTTCAGAACCCTGTCCATCAACCATATTTACCCCCCCCCCCCCCCAATTGGGGCTTGCAGTAATAGATGGGCTCTATGAGGCTTCCACGCAGACATGAAACCGACCGCACATGGGTCTGGTAAACCGCTCAGAGGATTCAAGCCTGCCCAGGCAAAGCGTTGCGAATCGGTCCGTCCATGATTATAAACCCTGCTTCCTTTTCTCAAGACTTATAAGAGCTTCATTAATTATACTTGGTACAAACATGCATCTAGAGATGGCAACTTTAATGCACACATACATATTTCACAGACCTTCATTTCATGGTTCACTGCCTTTTTTTTGCTTCAACCCTAGCTTTCACCCTAATATAAGAGTCCAGTATCCAAAGACTATAAGAGATTCATCAATAATACTGATACAAACTTGCATCTAGAGAAGGAAACTTTTAAACAACCATCCATCTTTGACCGTGACCTACATTTCATGGTTTTCGAAGTTAGCGCCCTCACAGGCGCGACATAGCCTTCGGTGAATTCTTTTCTTAATATTTCATGCAGTCTCTAATACATGTATATCAGCATGTTGCAAGAGTTCATTTTTCTAACTCTAACTTGCTTGAAGCTAAAAGCAGATCTAGATATTCTTCCGTTCGGTTCCGCTGAAAATAATTATCGGTGTGGATAATTATACTTTGCGGAACGGAACGGAAAGGAACAGATTCTTATACCCTCAGTTTAACATTTTTGTGTCGGGTTCTGCATATTCTTGTTTCCTTCAATTCATTCGTATAATGCACAAGCAATCTTCAAATTTCGATTTTGTTTGTGCCGTCGAGATGACGGCATACACAAAATCAAAATTTAGTTTTTTCGGAAGAAGCATCCGTGGCGCAATGGTTAAGCTACTCGCCTCAAAAACCAGGGGTCCTGGGTTCGATCCCGGGCTTTATCAGACTTTCGGGCGAGTCTTTAAACCGAAGTCCCGTCTCCGTATGACATTAGCTGTTGGTGGGACGTAAATCCCAAACATACACACACATTTTTTTCGGTAGCCTGGGTGGCTGTGGTCTTTGAGTTTGGTTTCGTCTGTGTAATTTTATTTAAATATTTCACATAGAAAATCACGTAACTCGATGCGTTCATGGAAGTATGAACTACGTTGTTTTCTATAGGTTTACTTTGAGACTTTACACTGGAAATGTTAATATTCTGCGTATTATTGTGATCTTGGCAAACCTTTTAGACTCTCATCAGACGCCGCGTTCTGTGGCGTCTAATTTGGACCTACACTGTTTGCCAAACCCAACACATGTAAGATTCAGATTACCTTTTTTTCATCTTAAAAATGTTCTTTTTTCCGCAGTAATATTTACAATGTATTTGTATAGGCGTGTTTTCGTAATGTATTTAAGATGCTGCTTGGGCCCATGATCATAACTTGCTTGAAGCTGAAAGCAGGTCTAGATATTCTTGTTCCGTTCCGTTCCGTTCCGTTAAATATAGTTATCAGTGTGGATAATTATACTTTGCGGAACGGAACGGAACAAAGTTTAGAAATGGCAAATCACAATCTATTTTACTTTAAAACAACTAAGAAACAGTCAGATGTTCAAGAGTATAAGCTTGTAATCGATAATAAGCCTAAATATTCTCAAAAACAGTGGACTAAAATGAATATGCTAATTTTATATTTATACCTTGGCCTTAATCAACACCTATATATTTTTAGAAACATTGAGATGAAATGAAAAAAAGGAGTTCTGCTTATTCTTTATCCCTTCCATTCATCCCTTTATTGCAAAACAATCCTTAAGTAGAGTTTTTAGTATAAAATTGATATGCTGCTAGGGTTCTTTGTTTTACTTCTGCTTTTCATGATAATAACTTGCTTGAAGCTGAAAGCAGGTCTGGATAATCTTGTTCCGTTCCGTTCCGTTAAATATAGTTATCAGTGTGGATAATTATACTTTGCGGAACGGAACGGAACAAAGTTCAGAAATGGCAAATCACAGACTATTCTTACTTAAAAACAACTAAAAAAGAGTCAAATGTTCAATAGGATAAACTAGTAATCGGTAAAAAGCCTAAAATATTCTAAACTGTGGCGATGTTGAATCTATTTGTGCCCCCCCCCCCCCCCCCCCCCAGTGGAGTACTTTTTGCTTACCGTTCCGGGGTGGTTCATCTGTCGTTGTTTATCGCTTGTTGTGGTTTGTGTTTGGATAACCGTTTGGTCATTTTGTGGGATAGTAACTGCCATTTCGGCTATCCGCAAGGGATGTTTTCATCAGGGTATAGTCACTTCATCTTCGTGTTTCTCTCCCGTTGGCGTCACTGGTGGGAGGTGTGAGGTAAGTGTATCGATTCTTGTTCCGTTCCGTTCCGTTAAATATAGTTATCAGTGTGGATAACTATACTTTGCGGAACGGAACGGAACAAAGTTCAGAAATGGCAAATCAAAACCTATTCTTATCGAGGCGGTTCTAGCGGGTACCAACAATCTATATTTTGAGCAGAAATAAGAAAAATATCGCTATTTTTCATCTCTAAATGTTCGTATTTTCGGCGGTAAAATTGACAATGTATTTGTATACAGGCGTGTTTTCGTAATGCGTTGTTGTTTAACTCACTGAGCTGCTGCTCTTTATCTGGAGTAGTCTGGAGTTTACCCCCACGTAATTATTCATGAGAAACAGCTGTGTTTACCTGTTCAGTAGAATGTTGTCTATAGGTGACCAATGCCCCCGTGGGAGCCAATTTCTGAGTTTTTTGCAAAATTTCAAGGGGAGATAATTCAGCCACAAATGAACAACCGGGTTATTGCCCTTGGTCAGAATGTAGCCCTTGTGATGGTGAATAAGTGTGTGAAGTTTCATGGGGCGAGGTCAAATACTTTTGAAGTACTTTTTGCTTACCGTTCCGGGGCGGTTCTCAAGTTCTGTCGTTGTTGTGATTTGTGTTTGGATAACCGTTTGGTCATTTTGTGGGAAAGTAACTGCCATTTCGGCTATCCGCTAGGGATGTTTTCATCAGGGTATAGTCACTTCATCTTCGTGTTTCTTTCCCGTTGGCGTCACTGATGGGAGGTGTGAGTTAAGTGTATCGATTCCGGAACATTGCCTGTACTTTGATTCTGGATAATCTTGTTCCGTTCCGTTCCGTTCCGTTAAATATAGTTATCAGTGTGGATAACTATACTTTGCGGAACGGAACGGAACAAAGTTCAGAAATGGCAAATCACAACCTATTCTTATATAAAAACAACTCAAAAACAACTAGATGTTGAAGAGAACAAACTTGTAAGCAAATCCATTTGGACAGTAAGCCTAATGTGGAAGAATTTTTTTTTATATATGAAATCATGCAAGCTCTAAATATCTTTAATCTGTTAGGGTATTTTGAAATTCTATGCTTTTCTTGTTTTGATGCTATGAGTATCCTACCATGCAATAGCGGCTCACCCATCACGAAAACACGCCTATATAATTTTGACCCCCTCCAACCCTACTTTTATATGTAAAACTGGGGTTTACAGGCGTATACCTTATTTTTCTTATACCTGCTCAAAAATATAGATTGTAGGTACTCGTTAGAACCGCCTCATCGAGGCGGTTCTAGCGGGTACCAACAATCTATATTTTGAGCAGAAATTAGAAAAATTTCGCAATTTTTCATCTCAAAATGTTCGTATTTTCGGCGGTAAAATTGACAATGTATTTGTATACAGGCGTGTTTTCGTAATGCGTTGTTGTTTAACTCACTGAGCTGCTGCAATTTTGCTCTAATTCTTTATCTGGAGTAGTCTGGAGTTTACCCCCACGTAATTATTCATGAGAAACAGCTGTGTTTACCTGTTCAGTAGAATGTTGTCTATAGGTGACCAATGCCCCCGTGGGAGCCAATTTCTGAGTTTTTTTTTTTGCAAAATTTCAAGGGGAGATAATTCAGCCACAAATGACAACCGGGTTATTGCCCTTGGTCAGAATGTAGCCCTTGTGATGGTGAATAAGTGTGCGAAGTTTCATGGGGCTAGGTCAAATACTTTTGAAGTACTTTTTGCTTACCGTTCCGGGGCGGTTCTCAAGTTCTGTCGTTGTTGTGATTTGTGTTTGGATAACCCTTTGGTCATTTTGTGGGAAAGTAACTGCCATTTCGGCTATCCGTTAGGGATGTTTTCATCAGGGTATAGTCACTTCATCTTCGTGTTTCTTTCCCGTTGGCGTCACTGATGGGAGGTGTGAGGTAAGTGTATCGATTCCGGAACATTGCCTGTACTTTGATTCTGGATAATCTTGTTCCGTTCCGTTCCGTTAAATATAGTTATCAGTGTGGATAACTATACTTTGCGGAACGGAACGGAACAAAGTTCAGAAATGGCAAATCACAACCTATTCTTATATAAAAACAACTCAAAAACAACTAGATGTTGAAGAGAACAAACTTGTAAGCAAATCCATTTGGACAGTAAGCCTAATGTGGAAGAACATGTTTTTTATATGAAATCATGCAAGCTCTAAATATCTTTAATCTGTTAGGATATTTTGAAATTCTATGCTTTTCTTGTTTTGATGCTATGAGTATCCTACCATGCAATAGCGGCTCACCCATCACGAAAACACGCCTATATAATTTTGACCCCCTCCAACCCTACTTTTATATGTAAAACTGGGGTTTACAGGCGTATACCTCATTTTTCTTATTTCTTCTAAAAAATAT
Source organism: Lucinisca nassula (assembly GCA_963580285.1). NCBI lineage: Eukaryota > Metazoa > Mollusca > Bivalvia > Lucinida > Lucinidae > Lucinisca > Lucinisca nassula. Next base: position 176,063,199 of record OY757013.1, on the reverse strand, counting down.
ATATTGTAGGTACTCGTTAGAACCGCCTCATCGAGGCGGTTCTAGCGGGTACCAACAATCTATATTTTGAGCAGAAATAAGAAAAATATCGCAATTTTTCATCTCAAAATGTTCGTATTTTCGGCGGTAAAATTTACAATGTATTTGTATACAGGCGTGTTTTCGTAATGCATTGTTGTTTAACTCACTGAGCTGCTGCAATTTTGCTCTAATTCTTTATCTGGAGTAGTCTGGAGTTTACCCCCACGTAATTATTCATGAGAAACAGCTGTGTTTACCTGTTCAGTAGAATGTTGTCTATAGGTGACCAATGCCCCCGTGGGAGCCAATTTCTGAGTTTTTGCAAAATTTCAAGGGGAGATAATTCAGCCACATATGACAACCGGGTTATTGCCTTTGGTCAGAGTGTAGCCCTTGTGATGGTGAATAAGTGTGTGAAGTTTCATGGGGCTAGGTCAAATACTTTTGAAGTACTTTTTGCTTACCGTTCCGGGGCGGTTCTCAAGTTCTGTCGTTGTTGTGATTTGTGTTTGGATAACCCTTTGGTCATTTTGTGGGAAAGTAACTGCCATTTCGGCTATCCACTAGGGATGTTTTCATCAGGGTATAGTCATTTCATCTTCGTGTTTCTTTCCCGTTGGCGTCACTGATGGGAGGTGTGAGGTAAGTGTATCGATTCCGGAACATTGCCTGTACTTTGATTCTGGATAATCTTGTTCCGTTCCGTTCCGTTAAATATAGTTATCAGTGTGGATAACTATACTTTGCGGAACGGAACGGAACAAAGTTCAGAAATGGCAAATCACAACCTATTCTTATATAAAAACAACTCAAAAACAACTAGATGTTGAAGAGAACAAACTTCTACTCCATAATAAGCCTAAATTTTCTCAAAAAACATTTACTAAAATAAATATTTTAATTTTATATTTATACCCCGTTGTAGGCCCCTGATGTTGTTCCGTTCCGTTCCGTTCCGTTCCGCAAAGTATAGTTAGCCATTCACGACCAAAGCCCAATGTACTTGGATGGTCCGAAAAGTTTCTTGGACAACTCGGCACATGGCAAACTCGGCACATAACAAACTCTGCACATAACCAAATCGGCCTATACAAACTCGGCACACATTTGGGCCAATTATCTATTGTTCACTTGGTAATGATAATTACATAACCAAACAAACAATCAAATTAAAGTTACCTGTGAAATAGGCACCAACTAAATAGGACTATAAGGCTTAATAAGATAAATATCATATCAATATTTAATGGAGTATATCTAAAAAAAAAATATGAAGATTTTTTTTCCAATAAAATTTTATCTATTTAAGCTCGTTCTTAAATTGACCAGCGAATAAATCTTCAACAAAAATGTCTAATAATTTAACAGTATTTTCCTGTTACTTGAGACAACTGGTGTACTGGTGTTTTGTTTTTTTTTTGTGTTTTTTTGTGTTTTTTTTTTTTTCTGAATTAACTTCCAGTCATCACCTGATTAATCAGATAATTAGTGTAGCAATTAAGTACTATTCAGAGCCTATTGATATTATAATAATACAGGCAAATAAAATATTAATGTACAGCTAAATAAGCTTCATAATTTTTATGTGCCGAGTTTGTATGGGCCGAGTTGGCAATGTGCCGAGTTTGCTATGTGCCGAGTTGTCCCGCTACCTCCGAGTCTTAGCATTACAAAACTTTTACCACCATATTGTTTCGCCCTCGCCCATCGGGGCTTGAAGAAATAGATGGGTTGCATGATGCTACCACGCAGAGCTGAAACCGTCCGCACACTAGTACTGGTAAACCGCTTAGAGGATCTAAGCCTGTCCAGGAACCGCGGCGCGAGGCGGACCGTCCATGATTATAAACCCTATTGGTTTCATTGGGCGACAGGGCCTGAAATGTCATTTCATCTCAATGTCGGTTCAAAGTCCCACAAAATTGGAAGCAACGTCTCCAAAATGTCCTACACTGTGTTGACGGGGGCATTTAACCTCAAATTAAACAAACCAACCACCATGTTGTAGGAACCTAAAACTATGTAAGAAAGTAAACATCAAATTTGACCATTTCTTTCTTATAAGTGCAGTACTATGGTTTAAAGTTTCAAATCGTGATTTGAAGATTTATCGCGCACTTGGATGCCATAGAAAAGCGATCACTGTGGAGCGCTTTGGTGCAGTGGTAGCGCATCGGATTTGTGATCGAGAGGTTGCGGGTTCGATCCTCACGCTGGCAAAAGTGTTGTGCCCTTGAGTAAAGCATTTCATCCACATTGCTTAAAACAACAAGATGTGTTTGCGAAACACGAACATGTCCCCGGGCATGGTCATTTTTTATTCAAAGTTGCTCACAGTTCAAGATTTGTTTGTGTGAGAAGCCCTTGACACTAGAAACTTATATGTCAAATATGAAAGCTCTATCTTAAACGGTTCAAATATTATGAACAATAATATTTTTTCTTTAAAGTAGGTCAAGGTCACAGGTCAAAAAATTTGCATGAATGTAAAGCTCTTGTCACAAGGAACCTACGTACATGCCAAATATTAAGGCTCTATCTTAAACGGTTCAAAAGTTATGAACAATTTTATTTTTTCTTTTAAGTAGGTCAAAGGTCAAGGTGATGGTCCAAACATTTTGAATGAATGAAAAGCTCTAATCACAGGGAACCTACATGCCAAATATGAAAGCTCTAACCCAAACGGTTCGAAAGTTATGACAAAAAATGTTTAGGTCAAGGGTCAAAATTTTTGCATGAATGTAAAGTGTTTGTCACAAGGAACATACATGCTAAATATGAAGGCTGTATCTCAAACGGTTCAAAAGTTATGACCAATGTAAACTTTTTCTTTTATGTAGGTCGAAGGTCAAGGTCACAGGTCAAAATTTTTTGAGTGAATGTAAAGCTTTTGTCACAAGGAACCTACATGCAAAAGATGAAGGTTCTATCTCAAATCGTTCAAAAGTTATAATCAATATGTTATTTTTTTTTATTTTAAGTGGGTCAAAGGTCAAGGTCAAGGTCAAGGTCACAGTTCAAAATATTTTGCATGAATGTAAAACTTTTGTCACAAGGAACATACATGCTAAATATGAAGGCTGTATCTCAAACGGTTCAAAAGTTATGACCAATGTTAACTTCTTATTGTATGTAGGTCAAAGGTCAATGTCACAGGCAAATTTTTTTTTGTGTGAATGTAAAGCTCTTGTCACAAGACACCTACTTGCAAAATATGAAGGTTCTATCTCAAACCATTCAAAAGTTATGACCAAAATGTTATTTTTTATTTTAAGTTGGTCAAAGGTCAAGGTCACAGGTCAAATTTTTTGCATGAATGTAAAGCTTTTGTCATTAGGAACATACATGCTAAATATGAAGGCTGTATCTCAAGTGGTTCAAAAGTTATGACCAATGTTGTTGTTTTTTTTTTTTTCAGTAGGTCAAAGGTCAAGGTCAAGGTCACAGGTCAATTTTTTTGCATGAATGTGAAGGTCCTGTCACAAGGAACCTTCAGGCCAAATATGAAAGCTCTATCTCAAACGGTTCAAAAGTACTGGCCAACGTTAAAGTTGTCCATGTACAAACCAACAAACCAACCAACAAACAAACAAACAAACAAACAGACAGGGCAAAAGCAATATGTCCCCGCTATCACTACATAAAAAGTACTGGTTACCACCCAGGAAATCCTGCTCGTAATGCTCAGATGTGAGTGAGTAGCAGTAATAGGAGGAAAAAAAAATAATTGTGCAAATGGCGTCTAAACTTGTGTTTCAAACTTCAAACCATCAAAGTAGGTATTGTCAATATTTAATAAATCGAGTCGCCAGATAAAAGCTTCAATAATTTCAGACTGGTTTTCAACGGAAAAGGATCCCGTGAATAGACATAGACCTAGAAATTTTATTTAAAGTCGAATATTGACAGCATATAACATAAGCCCAGTAGGGCTTTTACTTCGACAAATATTATGTAAAATTACCATGAGTTAAATATATCACAGCATGCAAACACAGACACAGAATCTATATATAAATAGTTTAGAATAATTTTACAAATCGAATGAATATCACAGATACGAACACAACATGTACAGAACATTATATACGGTAAGACATTAGTGTAGGACATACACGGTTAAGAGGCTAAATGGCATGGCCAGACCAAAAAAATAATACCAGCAGTTGGAGTCAGACACATGCAGCGAAAAGAACCTGACAAATAAAACCTTTGCGTGGAAGCGAAACAGAAAATGGACTGGTGAGCCATGGCCCACCAAGCCCTTAAAACACGAAACCGCAAATTAACAAAGGGAGTGACAGGGTCAAAATAAACTGCACAAACATGCAAATACAACACTAAACTGAACAAGGAGGACATTTACATATGGAGCCATCCCAAGCATGGAGCATTCTCTTGAATTGAGGAAGGAATTTAGCCTTCCTCAGCTCATTTGAGAGACTATTCCAGATTCGAGCGGCCTCATACCTCTATAACCTAAGCCCATACCTTGTGCTGTTAACTCGGGGCAGACTTGCTTTGCCTTCATTCCTGAAATTATAAGAGGAGTTCTGCAAATGTATCACACCTTTTATATAATCAGGTGCAATGTTGTTAACAATTTTGAACATCTCTTTATCATATGTTGACGGGGACGTTAAACCTCAAATCAAACAAACAAACTTTATCATATGACGTCGCGTCTGAGAGTGTTATAACGTCATGTATTATTTTCGATAATCCACTAGTGGATTAAATATGCAAATTAGCTAGATACGTCCCGTAACGTTACATGTACGACGTCCTTAATGACGTCGCAGTTACTAACGGCGGAATGTTGACATTTTGGTAAACAATCGTGAATAAAATACGCTTTTAATATCATATGATAAATAGAATCTTGCATTCGTGCTTATTAATTATTAAATTTATTAAACTCGTTGAGAAAAAGGGATAAAATGCTCGGAAAAGCCTCGCATTTTATCCCTTTTCCTCAACTCGTTTAATAAATTCAATAATACATGATCACTCATGTAAGATCCTCTCTGTAGCCATCTGCTTCAACCTCTTTACATGTAGTGGCCCAGTGTTTGTGGAGGCTACAAGTTCCTGGGCAAGAGACGTGTCCCAGTAAGCATTCTACATAAATCTACAGCGGGCCGTTAGCGGCCCGTCAGGGTAGCTGACGGGCCGCTAACGGCCCGCTGTAGATTTATGTAGAATGCTAGCAGGGACAATCATTGTTGATGAATCGTAGAGCCCGTTCTTGGATTTTCTCCAACTTATTTGTACTAGATTTACTACAAAAATGCCATGCTAATGGACAATAATTAAAATTTGAAACAATACAAGAGTTATAAATAGTCATTTTTCATTGTTTGGTTAAAAATCTCCAAATCCATTTTCATCACGATAACAAGTCCGTGAAACGAAGACCCCCCCCCCCCCCTAAACCCCATTTTATATAGGGAAAAGTGGGGTGTAAGGGGGTAAACATTATCTGCCTTATTTTTGCTCCAAACCATAGATTGTGGGTACTCGTTAGAACCGCCTCATTGAGGCGGTTCTAACGAGCACCCACAATCTATGCCGAAAGCAGAAATTAGAAAGATGTTATCATTTTTATCTAATATATTTGACTTCTGACACCATGTTGGACGCCATTATTTCACACGGCCATGTTTTCCTAATGGAAACGACTAGCTGCTTTGATGTTGTTTTTTTACAGTTCTGATACATGGTCATCAAAACACAGTAAAAATCAATGTTTACGCCTAAAAGACTAACATTATCATCACATTTAATTTCAAAAAGAGTCAATGTTAAAATATGTGATAGCATCATTTGCACTTTTACCTATATATATGGCTTGAAACTTACTTGGATTTGCCTGCATAAATTTTTTAAAAGAAACATTTTATAAGAATACTACTCTCAGTTTCTAAAACTTGCTTCAAAATGTATTGTATTGTGTATTGTCATCGGCATAGTTGTAGATGACTTGTTTAATAAAATGAAAAAAAAAAAATATCATTTAAAATATTTTAAAAAGAAGTGGCCCAAGGATTGATCACTGAGGCGCACGTTTGCTGATCTGTTCCCATGTGCTAGTATGTGATCCCAGTCTAACCTGCTGCACTCTATAACTGTAACTACTGAGGAGTGCCACAGCAACTGGAGCCAGCCCATAAGTCCTTAATTTTTCAATCAAGAAATTACGGGGGAGGCAGCCAAAGGCCTTAGACAGATCCACCAAAATGGCAGCAGCATGTTGATGGTTGTCCAATGCCTTCTTCCAGTTGCAAGGTAGACTGGCATCCATATCCTTTCCTAAAAGCTGCCAGATAAGGATTAAAAATACTACTAAAATGTTCAGACAGCTGATTATGCACGGTTCGCTCATATGGGTAAAACACTAACGGGTCGATAATTTTGTTTGTCCATTGTGTCATTCTTTTTGTGAATAGGAAACTGGCGAAGTCGAAGTTACGTATTTATTAAATTGGTTACCATGCCTTTTATGGAATTTGTGCAAGGTTCTTTGATCTTTGCAGGCCGGTAGACTTCTTCGGGCCAATGTTTGAGAGTATCTTCTGGACTTCAGACTCAGAAACTGTTCTGAAAGAGAACTCTTTAGAATTTTTGGGGAGACGCTTAGCTATCATTTGTATACTGGGTTGTACTTCGTTATTTGAAATTTGGCAGTCTTGTACGCTCTTGAAACATGTACACTCCATATTTTTCAATTCTGTGGTGTTTTCCTTGCTTCCAAGGGATAACCGTTTGTAGAACATATTAACCAATATAATTGGCCATAATTGCAAATCAAAGTTCTGAAAGTACAGAGAGGCGGGCGAGTAATGTCATTGCTTTACAACGCTCTTGAAAAGAAGCGAACGTTTGAAACTTTATATCATATCGGATTTATCTAAATAAAACTTGAAAAAAAAAATGACTACAGTCTTTTTACATGTAACTGCTCTTGAATGTTTTTATCTTCAAATGGGCTGTGTTATTTTTTTTTTTTTTTTTTGGTGTAGGTTTTACGGCCCTTTCAAGATTATTTCACTCATATCAAGCCGATCGTTAATCAGAAGTGGGCGAAAACCAGAGAACCCGGAGAAAAACCACCTGACCTCCCGTTGCAGGAGCTATTTTAATAATAATAATAATAATAATAATAATAATAATAATAATAATAATAATACAGTAAAACCTGTCATAGTGGCCACCTCTAATAAGCAAGCAACCTGTCTTAAACAAGCATGCATTTGGTTCCCCAAAAAGACAAATGCATTAAAATTCACCTGTATTAAGCAAGCACCTGTCTTAAGCAAGCACATTTTGGTTATCCCTTAGGTGCTTGCTTAATACAGGTTGGACTGTAATAATAATAGAACACGTACATGCCGCATGTCCAAAGAAGTTTACTCTTTTTTTCTAGCTGGAAGAAACTGTTATTTATTTATTTATTTATTTATTTATTTATTTATTTATTTATTTATTTGCTGACTATCTCATATCTATAGAGGTCCACCTACAAATTAGCATTCTGCGTATTGAAAACACCAGAAATTTAACTCGCTCATCGCACTCGTGATAGAACTGTTGTTTTCAACACAATCTAAACTTTATTTATACGACTTTATGTTTCCAAATAAATTCAAAATACTGAGGGAGATTGATTTATTAGACCTAATTATACTACAGTGTCAACAGTTTCCATGATCCCTGAGTTAGTCGAAAAGGCAGACGCAGCAACAACTTTTGGACATAATTATAGATCACTGCCTGACCCACGTAGTAAAAATACCCACCCGGCAAGATAAAACCATTGATTTATTATTTACGAATTCTCCACCCCCTGTTAGTCGAGTTAAGGCTGTTGAATATGATATAAAAGCTAAACGAATCAGACAAGCCCCACTAAAATATATTTATATAAACGTGCGGATATGGATGGTCTGCGAGACCATATGGCGCGATTTAAGGATTCGTTTCTTTCCTCTGACCGCTCACGCATGTCTGATAACGACATGTGGGTCAGTTTTAAGTCCGAATTAATTACGGCAATGCAAAGGGTTTATTCCAACAAAAATGACCAAAACCAAGTATAGGGCACCATGATCGATAACACGATCAAACACCTCATCAGAAACGTCATAGGATGTATTTTCGTGCTCGTAAGTCTAGCAGCCCTGACATTAAGAACCATTACAAACGGTTCAGAGCACACGTACAAAAGGTAATTAGAGATCCATATTGGAAGCATGTTTCCAGCATATTTACCTTTGAAGAAGACAACATTAATCCCGATAGCCCCAGAAGAATGGAAAGGTTAAAAAGCTTTGGTCATTTGTAAAGTCCCTAAAAAGGATTCATTTGGGATCATTTCGCTGAGGGAAAACGGAATTCTGAAAACAGACTCGTGCGATAAGGCTAACATATGCGACAAACAGTTTCAATCTGCATTTACGCGAGAAAATGACGGTGAGCTACCATCCAAAGGTAATAGTCCGTTCCCTACTATGGGGGATATAATAGTTGACCCCCAAGGTGGTCGCTAAACTGTTCGGTAAGCTCAAAGTACATAAGGCATCTGGGCCAGATGGCCTGAATGCCAGGGTGCTTAAGGAATGTAGTGCTGAAATTTCTACTGTGCTGGCCTTTATTTTCAATGAATCACTTGCCCAGGGCAGGATACCAGATGAGTGGCGACAATCAAATGTTACCCCGGTCTATAAAAAGGGGGGAAATATGATGCAGCAAATTATAGACCTATGTCGCTAACATGCACCCGTTGCAAAACCCTGGAGCATATATACGTTAGCAGCATTAACAAGCATTTAGCCTTTGAGAGCATTCTTGCTGACTGCCAACATGGTTTCTGAAGTCAATGGTCTTGCGAAACTCAACTAGTCCAATTCTTCCATGACAATGTGAGCAATCTGGATGGGGCCATAAACCGTGGCCATAAACAGACTGATGTGATCACCATGTATTTCGCCAAGGCCTTTGACAAGGTACCTCACAGAAGGCTATTATACAAATTGGATTACTATGGGATAAGAGGATCCACACATAGTTGGATTAGCTCATGGCTCTCAGGGCGCTCTCAACAAGTTGTACTTGATGACCCAACGTCTGATCCAGTCCCTGTTCTATCCGGTGTCCCACAAGGTTCGGTCCTTGGACCGGTCCTCTTTTTGGTATTCATCAATGATAATATTAGGTTATCTGTCCGTTTGTTTGCTGATGATTGTGTCCTGTATAGGGACATATATTCTCCTTCTGACTGTCGCATTTTGCAAGATGACCTGGATCGACTTGCACAATGGGAAGCAGATTGGCAGATGAAGTTCAATGTAGCCAAATGCAATTCAATGAGGGTGTCACGACACCTTCCGGACAAGCAAATTAAATATGATTATACACTTCACCAGCAAACTTTGGAGCAGGTTCATTCCGCCAAATATTTTGGTATCACCATTACTGACGATCTCGATTGGGAGCAATATATTTCGGAAGTAACATCTAAAGCAACTAGGAACTTAGGGTTCCTTAGACCTAATTTGGTTTTTGCACCTCGGGAGACAAAGGATGTTGTATATAAAGCATTGGTTCGCCCTCAACTTGAATATGCATCACCCATTTGGCACCCCTATGTTAAAACTCAGATTCAGCAGGTGGAAAAGGTGCAGAAGTCAGCTGCTCGATGGACCTGCAGACGATGGCGAAATAGAATTAGCGTCGGTGACATGCTTGATGAGCTATAGTGGCCATCCCGTGAGACTCGTCGTGAGCAGTCCTCCTTAACCTTCTTTTACAAGATACATTCTGGTACAGTATTAATTAACAAGGATAGGTACTTGACCCCTGCAACAGTGTCAAGTAGAAGTAAAACAAAGTTCAGGAATCGATACAATTTACTTACTCCACCCATCAAATACACCAAAGGTAAAGAAACACAAACATGAAGCGACCAGACCATAATGGAAACCTAAACAAAGGAAGGCCATAATGACAGTTACTTTCCCACAAAATGGCCATATGGCCATCCAAAATAAAAAGAGTGATACACACAGTAAGTAATAGACAACAACATAAATAAACACCACAGAAGAACCGCCTTGGAACGGTCAGTGGAAAGATTTCCACTGGGGAGGGGGGGGGGGGCTTAAATCGTTTTTATGTGGCAACAATCCTCGCCCTTACTTCCGTCGCGAGTTAGACAAATAATTTGTTCAGTCCGCACGAAGGCCTCCTAACTCATCAGTGCAATATCTCCGTGAACACAAATAATGAAAGAACCACAGAGGTGAGACAACGGTGAGGACTCGACAGCAAGAAACCACTGAAACGCCGGAGCAAAAGAAAACCGGACAAGGGCATCAAGAGCATATAAATCACAGTATCGTAGGCACCAGTCCTTAGTGATGCCCTGAAAAACTCTTTCTTCTCTAGAACTATTCCTCAGTGGAATAGTCTTCCATCTTCTGCGGTGAATGCCAAGACCGTAGAGGAGTTCAAAGCCCGCACAGTATAATATTGAGAATCAGAGGTTTGCGTTTTAGGATACCTCTGTGTTCGGATTGTATTTAGTTTTAAGGGCTCATCCAGTGATGATTTTTTGTATGCTAAATTCTAAATTTAGCCACCCACCTAACTGAGGTAATGGCCAAATATGACCGACTCAGTATGAGAAGACAGGTATATAGAAAAAGGAGACGGAGGAGGGTAAAAATAAATAAATAAATAAATAAATAAATAAATAAATAAACACAAACGAGCCTGTTCATTTTTTTGACCATGCTAATACCGTAAAGTAGAGATAATAGCTCAACTTTACGCCACCTGTGAGTGGCCCGTGAAACAGTTAGTTAAATAAAGTTCATAGCCCCCGCAGATTGGGGCTTAAAGAAATTGATGGGCTGCATGTGTCAAAAGTCACTGTAACTACAGAGGAGTGCCACAGCCTCTGGAGCCAGACTGTAGGCCCTGAATTTTTCAATCATTAAATCACGGGGGAGGCAGCCAAAGGCCTTAGACAGATACACCAAAATGGCAGCAGCATGTTGATGGTTGACCAATGCCTTCTTCCAGTTGCAAGGTAGACTGGCATCCATATCCTTTCCTATAAGCTGCCACTTATGGATTAAAAATACTACTAAAATGTTCAGACAGCTGATTATGCATGGTTCGCTCATATGGGTAAAACACTAACGGGTCGATAATTTTGTTTGTCCATTGTGTCATTCTTTTTTGTGAATATGAAACTGGCGAAGTCGAAATGACGTATTAAATTGGTTACCATGCCTTTTATGGAATTTGTACAAGGTTCTTTGATCTTTGCAAGCCGGTAGACTTCTTCGGGTCAATGTTTGAGAGTATCTTCTGGACTTCAGACTTAGAAACTGGTCTGAAAGAGAACTCTTTAGTATCATTTGTATACTGGGTTGTTCTTCCATATTTGAAATTTGGCAGTCTTGACTGCTCTTGAAACATGTACACTCCATATTTTTCAGTTCTGTGGTGTATTCTTTGCTTCCAAAGGATAACCGTTTCTAGAACATATTTACCAATATATTTGGCCACAATTGCAAATCAAAGTACTGAAAGTACAGAGAGGCGGGCGAGTAATGTCTTGAATAGAAGCGAACGTTTGAAACTTTATATCGGATTTATCTAAATAAAACTTGAAAAAAAAAATGACTACAGTCTTTTTACATATAACTGCTCTTGACTGTTTTTATCTTCAAATGGGCTATGTTATTTTTATTAATTTATTCATTTATTTATTTTATTTTTTTTGGTTTAGGTTTTATGGCCCTTTCAAGATTATTTCACTCATATCGAGCAGAGGTGGGCGAAAACCACAGTACCCGGAGAAAAACCACCTGACCTTCCGTTGCAGGGGCTATGTTAATAATAATAATAATAATAATAATAATAATACATACATACACACATACATACATACATACATACATACATACATACATACATACATACATACATACATACATACATACATGCCGCATGACTCTTTTTTCTAGCTGGAAGAAACTAATTTATTTATTTATTTATTTACATGTACCTTCCTGTATCTGAATAAATCTTCTCCGACTTTGCTGACTATCACATATCTATAGAGGTCAACCTACAAATTATCATTCTGCGTATTGAAACATCAGAAATTTAACTCACTAATCGCACTCGTGATAGAACTGATGTTTTCAACACAATCTTAACTTTATTTATACGACTTTACGTTTCCAAATAAATTCAAAATACTGAGGGAGATTGATTTATTAGACCTAATTATACTACAGTGTCAACAGTTTCCATGATCCCTGAGTAAGTCGAAAAGGCAGACGCAGCAACAACTTTTGGACATAATTACGAACAACGCCTGACCCACGTAGTAACGTACCCACCCGGCAAGATAAAACCCTTGATTTATTATTTACGAATTCTCCACCCCCTGTTAGTCGAGTTAAGGCTGTTGAATATGATATAAAAGCTAAACGAATCAGACAAGCCCCACGTAAAATATATTTATATAAACGTGCGGATATGGATGGTCTGCGAGACCATATGGCGCGATTTAAGGATTCGTTTCTTTCCTCTGACCTCTCACGCATGTCTGTTAACGACATGTGGGTCAGTTTTAAGTGCGAATTAATTACGGCAATGAAAAGGTTTATTCCAACAAAAGTGACCAAAACCAAATAAAGTGCACCATGGATCGATAGCACGATCAAACACCTCATCAGAAGACGTAATAGGATGTATTTTTTTCGTGCTCGTAAGTCTAAAGCAACTAGGACCTTAGGGTTCCCTAGACGTAATTTGGCTTTTGCACCTCGGCAGACAAAGGATGTTGCATATAAAACATTGGTTCGCCCTCAACTTGAATATGCATCACCCATTAGGCACCCCAATGTTAAAACTCAGATTCAGCAGGTGGAAAAGGTGCAGAGGACAGCTGCTCGATGGACCTGCAGACGAGGGCGAAATAGAAGTAGCTTCGATGACATGCTTGATGAGCTAGAGTGGACATCCCTGGAGACCCGTCGTGAGCAGTCCTCCTTAACCTTCTTTTACAAGATACATTCTGGTACAGTAGCAATTAACAAGGATAGGTACTTGACCCCTGCAACAGTGTTAACCCGGACAAGGTCATCAAGAGCAAATAACTCACAGTATCGCAGGCACCAGTCCTATAGTGATGCCCTGAAAAACTCTTTCTTCCCTAGAACTATTCCTGAGTGGAATAGTCTTCCATCTTCTGCGGTGAATGCCAAGACCGTAGAGGAGTTCAAAGCTCGCACAGTATAAGACTGAGAATCAGAGGTATGCGTTTTAGGATACCTCTGTGTTCGGATTGTAAATAGTTTTAAGGGCTCATCCAGTAATGATTTTTTTTGTCCATGTCGCATTTTACAAGATGTCCTGGATCGACTTGCACAATGGGAAGCAGATTGGCAGATGAAGTTCAATGTAGCCAAATGTAATTCAATGAGGGTGTCACGACACTTCCGGACAAGCAAATTAAATATGATTATACGACCCACCAGCAAAGTTTGGAGCAGGTTCATTCCGCCCAATATCTTGGTATCCCCATCACTGACGATCTCGATTGGGGTCAACATATCTCGGAAATAACATCTAAAGCAACTAGGACCTTTGGGTTCCTTAGACGTAATTTGGCTTTTGCACCTCGGCAGACAAATGATGTTGCATATAAAACATTGGTTCGCCCTCAACTTGAATATGCATCACCCATTTGACACCCCAATGTTAAAACTCAGATTCAGCAGGTGGAAAAGGTTCAGAGGACAGCTGCTCGATGGACCTGCAGACGATGGCGAAATAGAAGTAGCGTCGGTGACATGCTTGATGAGCTAGAGTGGACATCCCTGGAGACCCGTCGTGAGCAGTCCTCCTTAACCTTCTTTAACAAGATACATTCTGGTACAGTAGCAATTAACAAGGATAGGTACTTGACCCCTGCAACAGTGTTAACCCGGACAAGGTCATCAAGAGCAAATAACTCACGGTATCGTAGGCACCATTCCTATAGTGATGCCCTGAAAAACTCTTTCTTCCCTAGAACTATTCCTGAGTGGAATAGTCTTCCATCTTCTGCGGTGAATGCCAAGACCGTAGAGGAGTTCAAAGCTCGCACAGTATAAGACTGAGAATCAGAGGTATGCGTTTTAGGATACCTCTGTGTTCGGATTGTAAATAGTTTTAAGGGCTCATCCAGTGATGATTTTTTTGCATGCTAAATTCTAAATTTAGCCACCCACCTAACTGAGGTAATGGCCAAATATGACCGACTCAGTATGAGAAGACAGGTAGATAGAAAAGGGAGACGGAGGAGAGTAAAAATAAATAAATAAATAAATAAATAAATAAATAAATAAATAAATAAATAAATAAATAAATAAATAAATGAACACAAACGAGCCTGTTCATTTTTTTTTTTTTTTTTTTTTTTTTTTGATCATGCTAATACCGTAAAGTAGAGATAAGAGCTCACTTTTTCGCCACCTGTGAGTGGCCCGTGAAACAGTTAGTTAAATACAGTTCATAGCCCCCGCCGATTGGGGCTTAAAGAAATAGATGGGCTGCATGTGTTAAAAGTCACTGTAACTACGGAGGAGTGCCACAGCATCTGGAGCCAGCCCATAAGCCCTGAATTTTTCAATCAAGAAATTACGGAGGAGGCAGCCAAAGGCCTTAGACAGATCCACCAGAATGGCAGCAGCATGTTGATGGTTGTCCAATGCCTTCTTCCAGTTGCAAGGTAGACTGACATCCATAACCTTTCCTAAAAGCTGCCACTTATGGATTAAAATACTGTTAAAATGTTCAGACAGCTGATTATAGAATGTTCGCTCATATGGGTAAAACACTAACGGGTCGATAATTTAGTTTGTCCATTGTGTCATTCTTTTTTGTGAATAGGAAACTGACGGAGTCGAAGTGACGTATTTATTAAATTGGTTACCATGCCTTTTATGGAATTTGTGCAAGATTCTTTGATCTTTGCAGGCCGGTAGACTTCTTCGGGTCAATGTTTGAGAGTATCTTCTGGACTTCAGACTCAGAAACTGGTCTGAAAGAGACTGTTTAGTATCTTGGGGGAGATGCTTAGCTATCATTTGTATACTGGGTTGTTCTTCCATATTTGAAATTTGGCAGTCTTCAACCATAGTGTAGTTTATATTTTACTTTTGGTCCTTTGAGATCAGCGTGAATATTCTGAGAAATCAGAAATAAATTATTGGTTTAGACTCATATTCTAGACAGGTTTTTAATTTTTTGGACCCCAATTTGATTTATATCAGTCTTTGTAACGACTGCCTATTCGTAATTTGCAAAATTGCAGTATGTTTCCTCTGTCTTTCTTTGCCGGATCATTACAGAGTCACTGATGAGGCTTTATTAGCCGAAACTACGTAGTATGACCCATCTTCTTTCTTATGAATGTTTTCATTGCTCTTAAAGGAACTCATTTTTTATTTTTAATTGTACGCTCTTGAAACATGTACACTCCATATTTTTCAGTTCTGTGGTGTATTCCTTGCGTCCAAAGGATAACCGTTTCTAGAACATATTTACCAATATATTTGGCCACAATTGCAAATCAAAGTACTGAATGTACATAGAGGCGGGCGAGTAATGTCATCGCTTTACAACGCTCTTGAATAGAAGCGAACTTTTGAAACTTTATATCGGATTTATCTAAATAAAACTTGAAAACAAGAGGCCCATGGGCCACTATGCTCACCAGAGCTCAGGTGGGCACTGCCAAATTGCAGCCATGTATTTTAACATGATATCATTTTAATCTGCCAAATGAACCCCCATATCCAAATGAGCATCAATGTGGACTCAGTATATGAAACATTAGGCCTTTTATGAAGTAGAGGGGGTGGGGCATGGACCCAATGGAGCCCTGGTTGGTATCACTAAATGTGTCTTATCACAAAGAACAAGAATATATATGGTTTAGCAGTGGGGATCTGCATGGCTGGAGATATAAGTGGAGGGGTTGGAGCATGCCCTGTCGTTCCCAGGAAAGCCCAAGATTGTTGTCCCTAAATGAGTCTCATCATAAGGACCAAGTATATATATGGTTTAGGGGTGGGAATCTGAACGGTTTCCAAGATATCCTTTCATGAAGTGGAAAGGAGAGGACTGGCCCCTGCGGACACCCCTACAGTAGGTGTGCTAATAATAAGGAACAAGAACATATATGAATATGGGGTGGGGATTTGAATGGTTTCTGAAATATATGGCCTTTTATGAAGTGGAAGGGCGGGGCACATTGCCTCAGCACAAAGAGACCCCCAAGTTGGTGTGACTGAATGAGTCTTATCATAAGGAACAAGAATATATATGGTTTAGGGGTGGGGATCTGAACTATTTCTGAGATATGTGGCTTTTAATGAAGTCAAGCGGTGGAGCAAGGCCCGGGCATGCCCCGGGGACTCACAAGCTGGTGTCAATGAATGTGCCTTATCATAAGGAAGATGAATATATATGGTTTAGGGGTGGGGCTCTGAACAGTTTCTGAGATTTAAGGCCTTTTGTGAAGTGCAGGGGTGGGGCAAGGCCCAGGGATACCCCAAGGTTGGTGTCAATGAAAGTGTCTTATCATAAGGTACAAGAATATATATGGTTTAGGGGTGGGGATCTGTAAGGTTTCCGAGATATTGTGATATTATGAAATGGAGGGGGTGGGGCATGGCGCCAGCACATCCCTGGGGACCCCCAGGTTGGTGTCACTGAATGTGTCTCATCATAATGAACAAGAACATATATGGTTTAGGGGTGGGGATCTGAACAGTTTCTGAGATATATGGCCTTTTGTGAAGTGAAGGTGTGGGGCATGGCTCCGGCGCACCCCGGAAGACCCCCAATTTGGGGTCAATGAATGCGTCTTATCATAAGGAGCAAGAATATATATGGTTTAGGGGTGGGGATCTGTAAGGTTTCCGAGATATTGGGCCTTTTATGAAATGGAGGGGCGGGACATGGCCCTGGCGCATCCCGGGGGACCCCCAGTTTGATGTCACTGAATGCGTCTTATCAATAGGAACAAGAGTATATAGGGTTCACGGGTGGGGATCTGAATGGTTTCCGAGATATTGGGCCTTTTATGAAGTGGAGGGGGTGGGGCATGGCCTCGGCACATCCCGGAGGACCTCCAGGTTGGTGTCACTGAATGCGTCTTATCAATAGGAACAAGAATATATATGGTTTAGGGGTGGGGATCTGTAAGGTTTCTGAGATATAAGTCATTTTATGAAGTACTGGGGGCGGGGTATGGCCCCGGCACAACCTACTGGACCCCCAGGTTGACATAAAAGCATATGGCTGAGAGAAGTTTACTAAAGGAACATTTCTATGAAAGTTTTGTCAAAATATCTGCAAAGGCTTTGTAGTTAATGCCATTTTTCAATTTTCCCCATTATAAGTCTATGGAAAATCTAAGTTGCCATAGCAACCAAACTAATGAGCCGAATTTCATAAAAAACACAAAACCTGTAAAGGCAAATATGGTGAATATTTCCATAAACTTTCAGCCTCATAGAGAATACGGTTTCTGAGGAGATGATTTTTTAAGTATTTTTTTTTCTATTTTTTCATTTTGGTTTCCATGGCAACCAATACAAATGAGCAGTAGGCCTAAAATCATATGGCAGATAGTAGATTGCCTAAGGAATATTTCTATGAAAGTTTTGTCAAAATATCTGCAGTGGCTTGGCAGTAAATGCCATTTTTCAATTTTCCCCATTATAAGTCTATGGAAACTCTAAGTTGCCATAGCAACCAAACCAATGAGCCGAATTTCATAAAAAACACAAACTTTCAATCCCCCAACCCAAGGATGCTACAGATGAAATTTGGACTCAATCGGCCCAGTGGCTTCAGAGGAGATGTCGTTTGAAAGTGTTGACGACGCAGACGCAGACGCAGACGACGACGACGACGACGACGACGACGCCGACGACGACGGACAACTGCCTATCCTAAAAGCTCCCCCGGAGCCTTCGGCTCTGGTGAGCTAAAAAAAGACTACAGTTTACATATAACTGCTCTTGAATGTTTTTATCTTCAAATGGGCTATGTTATTTTTATTTATTTATTTATTTATTTTTTTTGTTTAGGTTTTATGGCCCTTTTAAGATTATTTCACTCATGTCGAGCCGATCGTTAATCAGAGGTGGGCGAAAACCAGAGTACCCGGAGTAAAACCACCTGACCTTCCGCTGCAGGGGCTATGTTAATAATAATAATAATAATAATAATAATACATACATACATACATACATACATACATGCCGCATGTCCAAAGAAGTTTACTCTTTTTTTTCTAGCTGGAAGAAACTGATTTATTTATTTATTTATTTATTTATTTATTTATTTACATGTACCTTCCTGTACCTGAATTAATCTTCTCCGACCTTGCTGACTATCACATATCTATAGAGGTCCACTTACAAATTATTATTCTGCGTATTGAAAACATCAGAAATTTAACTCGCTCATCGCACTCGTGATAGAACTGATGTTTTCAACATAATCTTAACTTTATTTATACGACTTTACGTTTCCAAATAAATTCAAAATACTGAGGGAGATTGATTTATTGGACCTAATTATACTACAGTGTCAACAGTTTCCATGATCCCTGAGTTAGTCGAAAAGGCAGACGCAGCAACAACTTTTGGACATAATTAAAGATCACTGCCTGACCCACGTAGTAAACATACCCACCCGGCAAGATAAAACCCTTGATTTATTATTTACGAATTCTCCACCGAGTTAAGGCTGTTGAATATGATAAAAAGCTAAACGAATCAGACAAGCCCCACGTAAAATATATTTATATAAACGTGCGGATATGGATGATCTGCGAGACCATATGGCGCGATTTAAGGAATCGTTTCTTTCCTCTGACCTCTCACGCATGTCTGTTAACGACATGTGGGTCAGTTTTAAGTGCGAATTAATTACGGCAATGAAAAGGTTTATTCCAACAAAAATGACCAAAACCAAGTATAGTGCACCATGGATCGATAACACGATCAAACACCTCATCAGAAGACGTAATAGGGTGTATTTTCGTGCTCGTAAGTGTAGCAGCCCTGACATTAAGAACCATTACAAACGGTTCAGAGCACACGTACAAAAGGTAATTAGAGATCCATATTGGAAGCATGTTTCCAGCATATTTACCTTTGAAGATGACAACATAGATCCCGATAGCCCCCAGAAGAATGGTAAGGTTAAAAAGTTTTGGTCATTTGTAAAGTCCCTAAAAAAGATGCATTTGGGATCATTTCGCTGAGCGAAAACGGAATTCTGAAAACAGACTCGTGCGATAAGGCTAACATATGCAACAAACAGTTTCAATCTGCATTTACGCGAAAAACTGACGGTGAGCTACCATCCAAAGGAAATAGTCCGTTCCCTACTATGGGGGACATAACAGTTGACCCCCAAGGGGGTCGCTAAACTGTTCGGTAAGCTCAAAATACACAAGGCATCTGGGCCAGATGGCCTGAATGCCAGGGTGCTTAAGGAATGTAGTGCTGAAATTTCTTCTGTGCTGGCCTTTATTTTCAATGAATCACTTGCCCAGGGCAGGGTACCAGATGAGTGGAGACAAGCAAATGTTACCCCGGTCTAAAAAAGGGGGAAAATATGATGCAGAAAATTATAGACCTATGTCGCTAACATGCATCTGTTGCAAAACCCTGGAGCATATATACGTTAGCAGCATTAACAAGCATTTAGCCTTTGAGAGCATTCTTGCTGGCTGTCAACATGGTTTCCGAAGTCAAAGATCTTGCGAAACTCAACTAGTCCAATTCTTCCATGGCACTGTGAGCAATATGGATGGGGCCATAAACCGTGGCCACAAACAGACTGACTTGATCACCATGCATTTCGCCAAGGCCTTTGACAAGGTACCTCAAAGAAGGCTATTGTACAAATTGGATTACTATGGGATAAGAGGATCCACACATAGTTGGATAAGCTCATTGCTCTCAGTGCGCTCTCAACAAGTTGTACTTGATGGCCTAACGTCTGGTCCAGCCCCTGTTCTATCCGGTGTCCCACAAGGTTCGGTCCTTGGACCGGTCCTCTTTTTGGTATTCATCAATGATACTCTTAGGTCATCTGTCCATTTGTTTGCTGATGATTGTGTCCTGTATAGGGACACATATTCTCCTTTTGACTGTCGCATTTTACAAGATGACCTGGATCGACTTGCACAATGGGAAGCAGATTGGCAGATGAAGTTCAATGT
This sequence comes from Lucinisca nassula, assembly GCA_963580285.1. Lineage (NCBI taxonomy): Eukaryota > Metazoa > Mollusca > Bivalvia > Lucinida > Lucinidae > Lucinisca > Lucinisca nassula. Next base: position 176,042,858 of record OY757013.1, on the reverse strand, counting down.
AGCCAAATGTAATTCAATGAGGGTGTCACGACAGCTTCCGGACAAGCATATTAAATATGATTATACACTTCACCAGCAAACTTTGGAGCAGGTTCATTCCGCCAAATATCTTGGTATCCCCATTACTGACGATCTCGATTGGGTCAACATATCTCGGAAATAACATCTAAAGCAACTAGGACCTTAGGGTTCCTTAGACGTAATTTGGCTTTTGCACCTTGGCAGACAAAGGATGTTGCATATAAAACATTGGTTCGCCCTCAACTTGAATATGCATCACCCATTTGGCACCCCAATGTTAAATTTTAGATTCAGCAGGTGGAAAAGGTGCAGAGGACAGCTGCTCGATGGACCTGCAGACGATGGCGAAATAGAAGTAGCGTCGGTGACATGCTTGATGAGCTAGAGTGGCCATCCCTGGAGACCCGTCGTGAGCAGTCCTCCTTAACCTTCTTTTACAAGATACATTCTGGTACAGTAGCAATTAACAAGGATAGGTACTTGACACCTGCAACAGTGTAAACCCGGACAAGGTCATCAAGAGCAAATAACTCACAGTATCGTAGGCACCAGTCCTATAGTGATGCCCTGAAAAACTCTTTCTTCCCTAGAACTATTCCTGAGTGGAATAGTCTTCCATCTTCTGCGGTGAATGCCAAGACCGTAGAGGAGTTCAAAGCCCGCGCAGTATGAGATTGAGAATCAGAGGTATGCGTTTTAGGATACCTCTGTGTTCTGATTGTAAATAGTTTTAAGGGCTCATCCAGTGATGAAGTTTTTTTTTGTATGCTAAATTCTAAATTTAGCCACCCACCTAACTGAGGTAATGGCCAAATATGACCGACTCAGTATGAGAAGATAGATAGATAGAAAAGGGAGACGGAGGAGAGTAAAAATAAATAAATAAATAACTGGAAAAAATGACTACAGTCTTTTTAAATGTAACTGCTCTGGAAAGTTTTTATCTTCAAATGGGCTATGTTATTTATTTATTTCTTTTATTTTTTTTTTTTTTTGGTTTACGTTTTACGGCCCCTTTCAAGATTATTTCACTCATATCGAGCCGATCGTTAATCAGAGGTGTGCGAAAACCAGAGTACCCGGAGAAAAACCACCTGACCTTCCGTTGCAGGGCTATGTTAATAATAATAACAAGGCATCGCATGCGATACAAATCCCCTCGCAAAAGACAACTTCGTGTGTGAAAAACACTGAAATGGCAAAAGTCCAACTTGCTTGAGATATTATCATATGCAATATTTGTGTAAAGTTTGTTTAAAAATCCATCAATAAATGTAGGTTCTAGAGTGATGACAATGTTTCTCTAAAATAGCCATAGTGACCTTGACTTGATTTGTTCGTTTGTTTGTATTGGAGTTTTACGGCCCCGTCAACACTATTTAGGTCATTTTTGAGCCGGTCAGTTTACCTATCAACACTTTCCTGGGCAGGCTAATACGTAAGCGGTTAACCAGTACAGTGCACATTCTTTCGCCAGAAACTGACAACTGCCCTTCTTGAATCAGCGGAAGGGAGAGAATGACCGTAGAAAAGATTTCATGATCAATCTCCACGAAAGAATGTTGCCGACCTCGGCGGGAGTCGAACCCGCGTCCTCCTGATCACCAGTCAGACGCGCATCCGTGAAAGTAGATCTTGCTCAAGATATTATCCTAAGCATCTTTTGTGTGAAGTTATTTAAAAATCTGTTAATAAGTGTAGCCGGTAGAGCGTTGACAAAGTTTTTCAAAAAATAGCCACAGTGACCTTGACCTTGAGGTCATGACCTTGAAAGTCAAAGCAACTTGAGATATTATCATAAGAAACATTTGTGTGAAGTTCTACTATTAAAATCCATCAATAAATGTAGGCACTAGAGCGATGACAAAGTTTTTTCTAAAAATAGCCACAGTGACCTTGAACTTGAAAGTCAAATTGCTTTAGATATTGTCATAAGGAACATTTGGGTGAAGTAATATTGAAATTGGTGAAAAATGTAAGCGCTAGAGCAATGACAAAGTTTTTCTAAAAATAGCCACAGTGACCTTGACCTTGAACGTGGAACTCGCTAGAGATATTGTCATCAGGAACATTTGTGTGAAGTAATATTGAAATTGGTGAAAAAATGTTAGCGCTAGAGCAATGACAAAGTTTTTCTAAAAATAGCTACAGTGACCTTGACCTTGAAAGTCAAACTCGTTCCAGGTATTGTCATAAGGAACATTTGTGTGAAGTTATATTGAAATCAGTGAAGAAATGTAGGCGCTAGAGCGATGACCAAGTTTTTCTAAAGCTAGTCATAGTACCTTGACCTTGAATGTGGAACTCGCTAGAGATATTGTCATAAGGAACATTTGTGTGAAGTTATATTGAAATCGGTGAAGAAATGTAAGCGCTAGAGCGATAACAACGTTTTTTCTAAAATAGCCACAGTAGCCTTGACCTTGAAAGTGGAACTCGCTAGAGATATTGACATAAGGAACATTTGTGTGAAGTTATATTGAAATCGGCGAAGAAATGTAAGCGCTAGAGCGATGACAAAGTTTTTCTAAAAATAGCCACAGTGACCTTGACCTTGAGGAAATGACCTTTAAAGTCTTACTCGCTCGAGATATTTTTATAAGGAACATTTGTGTGAAGTTATATTGAAATTGGTAAAGAAATGTAGCCGCTAGAGCGATGACAAGGTTTTTGTAAAAATAGCCACAGTGACCTTGACCTTGAGGTCATGACCTTTATAGTCGAACTCGTTCGAGATATTGTCATAAGGAACATTTTTGTGAAGTTATATTGAAATTAGTGAAGAAATGTAAGCGCTAGAGCGATGACAAAGTTTTTTCTCAAAATAGCCACAAAGACCTTGACCTTGAGGCCATGACCTTGAAAGTCGAACTCACTTGAGATATTTTTATACGAAACATTTGTGTGAAGTTGGTGAAGAAATGTAGGCGCTAGAGCGATGACAAAGTTTTCTAAAAATAGCAACAATGACCTTGTCCTTGAGGTCATGACCTTGAAACTCAAACTCGCTCGAGATATTGTCATAAGGAACATTTGTGTGAAGTTATATTGAAATCAGTAAAGTAGAAATGTAGGCGCTAGAGCGATGACAAAGTTTTTCTAAAAATAGCCACAGTGACCTTGACCTTGAGGCCATGACCTTGAAAGTCGAACTCGCTCGAGACATTTTTATAAGGAACATTTGTGTGAAGTTATATTGAAATCGGCGAAGAAATGTAGGCGCAATAGCGATGACAATGTTTTTTTTAAAAAATAGCCACATTGACCTTGACCTTGAGGTCATGACCTTAGAGGTCGAACTCGCTCGAGATATTGTCATTAGGAACATTTGTGTGAAGTTATATTGAAATCAGTGAAGAAATGTAGGCGCTAGAGCGATGACAATGTTTTTCTAAAAATAGCCACAGTGACCTGGACCTTGAGGCCATGACCTTGAAAGTCGAATTCGCTCGAGATATTTTTATAAGGAACATTTGTGTGAGGTAATATTGAAATTGGTGAAGAAATGTAGGCGCTAGAGCGACTAAAAAGTTTTTCTAAAAATAGCCACAGTGACCTTGACCTTGAGGTCATGACCTTGAAAGTCGAACTAGCTCGAGATATTGTCATATGGAACATTTGTGTGAGTGATATTGAAATCAGTGAAGAAATGTAGGCGCTAGAGCGATGACAAAGTTTTTCTAAAAATAGCCACAGTGACCTTGACCTTGAGGCCATGACCTTGAAAGTCGATTTCGCTCGAGATATTTTTATAAGGAACATTTGTGTTAAGTTATATTGAAATCAGTGAAGAAATGTAGGCGCTAGAGCGATGACAATGTTTTTCGAAAAATAGCCAGTGACCTTGACCTTGAGGCCATGACCTTGAAAGTCGAACTCGCTCGAGAGAGTTTTATAAGGAACATTTGTGTAAAGTTTTATTGAAATTGGTGAAGAAATGTAGGCGATAGAGCGACGACAAAGTTTTTCTAAAAATAGCCACATTGACCTTGACCTTGAGGTCATGACCTTGAAAGTCGAACTCGCTAAAGATATTGTCATAAGGAACATTTGTGTGAAGTTATATTAAAATCGGCCAAGAAATGTAGGCACTAGAGCGATGACAATAGTACGTACGTACGTACGTACGGAACAAATGCTATATCCCCCCTCACAACTATGTTTTGCGAGGGGATAATAATAATAATAATACTAATAATAATAATAATATTATTATTATTATTATTATTAAAAAACACATACATGCCGCATGCGCAAAGAAGTTGACTCTTTTTTTCTAGCTGGAAGAAACTGTTATTTATTTATTTATTCATTTATTTATTTATTTATTTACATGTACCTTCCTGTATCTGAATTAATCATTAATCTTCTCCGACTTTGCTGACTATCACATATCTATAGAGGTCCACCTACAAATTATCATTCTGCGTATTGAAAACATCAGAAATTTAACTCGCTCATCGCACTCGTGATAGAACTGATGTTTTCAACACAATCTAAACTTTATTTATACGACTTTATGTTTCCAAATGAATTCAAAATACTGAGAGACATTGATTTATTAGACCTAATTATACTACAGTGTCAACAGTTTCATGATCCCTGAGTTAGTCGAAAAGGCAGACGCAGCAACAACTTTTGGACATAACCAGCGACCCGCCGGATGCTTTTAGCTTTATGTGGGTATGGCGGCCATTTCGGTCATGTGACCTGGACCTAAAACGGTTCCCTCCAATAAATGCGCCTTATCGTAAGGAGCAAATATATATCTTATACTTTAGTACTGTATTCTGAATCGTTTGCAGGATAAAATGCATTCTCACTTTTCCAATACAAAAGCATATGTGTCAAAGTTTGACCTAGGCACAAAGAAGGTCAAGGTCAACCCAGGGTCACCATTTTAGCAATTTATGATGGACCTGCGTCCCAGATGCTATTTATCAAGTCTCGTGGAAATCTGCCCAGTGGTTCTGGAGAAGACTATTTTTTGAAGGGTTTTTACCATATGTGACCTGGATCCCATGAGCAAATTTTGGTTTCCCCCATCCCATAGAGGCTCCATATGAAATTTGACTTCAATCGGCCCAACGGTTTCCGAGGAGAAGCAGTTCGAAAATTTTCACATTTTTCGCCTCGGCGAGGCTATACTAAATGGAATGTTATATTTTGCCAGTTCATTGGTTAGATCTCATTGATATCTATCAGTATGCCAAAAATTGTTTAAATATTCCAAGCGGTTAAGTCACTATCATCAATTTTCACAAACGGGTTACGGACGGACAGACAGACAGACCATATATGGCTTGGCGGCCATTTTTGTCATGTGACCTGGAACGCATGAGCAAATTTTGGTTTCCCCCATCCCATAGAGGCTCCATATGAAATTTGACTTCAATCGGCCCAACGGTTTCCGAGGAGAAGCAGTTCGAAAATTTTCACATTTTTCGCCTCGGCGAGGCTATACTAAATGGAATGTAATATTTCGCAAGTTCATTGGTTAGATCTCATTGATATCTATCAGTATGCCAAAAATTGTTTAAATATTCCAAGCGTTCAAGTCACTATCACCAATTTTCACAAACGGGTTACGGACGGACAGACAGACTGACAGAATGACAGAATGACACGGTGATTTTAGGGCACTCTTAGAAAATCAACCGACTTCAGTTGGTCGCTTTTTTTCTGCGGGTCGTGCAATTAAAGATCACTGCCTGACCCACGTAGTAAACATACCCACCCGGCAAGATAAAACCCTTGATTTATTATTTACGAATTCTCCACCGAGTTAAGGCTGTTGAATATGATATAAAAGCTAAACGAATCAGACAAGCCCCACGAAAAATATATTTATATAAACGTGCGGATATGGATGGTCTGCGAGACCATATGGCGCGATTTAAGGATTCGTTTCTTTCCTCTGACCTCTCACGCATGTCTGTTAACGACATGTGGGTCAGTTTTAAGTCCGAATTAATTACGGCAATGATAAGGTTTATTCCAACAAAAATGACCAAAACCAAGTATAGTGCACCATGGATCGATAACACGATCAAACACCTCATCAGAAGACGTAATAGGATGTATTTTCGTGCTCGTAAGTCTAGCCGCCCTGACATTAAGAACCATTACAAACGGTTCTAAGCACAGGTACAAAAGGTAATTAGAGATCCATATTGGAAGCATGTTTCCAGCATAAGCAAATGTTACTCCGGTCTATAAAAAGGGGGAAAAATATGATGCAGCAAATTATAGACCAGTGTCGCTAACATGAATCTGTTGCAAAACCCTGGAGCATATATTAGTTAGCAGCGTTAACAAGCATTTAGCCTTTGAGAGCATTCTTGCTGACTGTCAACAAGGTTTCCGAAGTCAAAGGTCTTGCGAAACTCAACTAGTCCAATTCTTCCATTACATTATGAACAATCTGGATGGGGCCATAAATCGTGGCCACAAACAGACTGACTTGATCACCATGGATTTCGCCAAGGCCTTTGACAAGGTATCTCACAGAAGGCTATTGTACAAAATTATTGGATTACTATGGGATAAGAAGATCCACACATAGTTGGGTTAGCTCATGGCTCTCAGGGCGCTCTCGACAAGTTGTACATGATGGCCAAACGTCTCATCCAGTCCCTGTTCTATCCTGTGTCCCACGAGGTTCGGTCCTTGGACCGGTCCTCTTTTTGGTATTCATCAATGATAATATTAGGTCATCTGTCCGTTTGTTTGCTGATGATTGTGTCCTGTATAGGGACACATATTCTCCTTTTGACTGTCGCCTTTTACAAGATGACCTGGATCGACTCGCGCAATGGGAAGCAGATTGGCAGATGAAGTCCAATGTAGCCAAAAGCCATTCATAGAGGGTGTCACGACACCTTCCGGATAAGCAAATTAAATATGATTATACACTTCACCAGCAAACTTTGGAGCAGGTTCATTCCGCCAAATATCTTGGTATCACCATCACTGACGATCTCGATTGGGGTCAACATATCTCGGAAATAACATCTAAAGCAACTAGGACCTTAGGGTTCCTTAGACGTAATTTGGCTTTTGCACCTCGGCAGACAAAGGATGTTGTATATAAAACATTGGTTCGCCCTCAACTTGACTACGCATCACCCAGTTGGCACCCCTATGTTAAAACTCAGATTCAGCAGGTGGAAAAGGTGCAGAGGACAGCTGCTCGATGGACCTGCAGACGATGGCGAAATAGAAGTAGCGTCGGTGACATGCTTGATGAGCTAGAGAGCCATCCCTGGAGACCCGTGGTGAGCAGTCCTCCTTAACCTTCTTTTACAAGATACATTCTGGTACAGTATCAATTAAAAAGGATAGGTACTTGACCCCTGCAACAGTGTCAACCCGGACAAGGGCATCAAGAGCAAATAACTCACAGTATCGTAGGTACCAGTCCTATAGTGATGCCCTGAAAAACTCTTTCTTCCCTAGAACTATTCCTTAGTGGAATAGTCTTCAATCTTCTGCGGTGAATGCCGAGACCGTAGAGGAGTTCAAAGCCCGCACAGTATAAGACTGAGAATCCGAGTATGCGTTTTAGGATACCTCTTAGTTCGGATTGTAAATAGTTTTAAGGGCTCATCCAGTGATGATTTTATTGTATGCTAAATTCTAAATTTAGCCACCCACCTAACTGAGGTAATGGACAAATATGACCGACTCAGTATGAGAAGATAGATAGATAGAAAAGGGAGACGGAGGTGGAGTAAAAATAAATAAATAAATGAATAAATAAACACAAACGAGCCTGTTCATTTTTGATCATGCTGTGTGTTTGAGTTTTACGTCCCACCAACTGCTAAGGTCAAACGGAGACGGGACCTCGGTTTAAAGACTCATCCGAAAGTCTGGAGAAGCCCGGGATCGATCCTGCGATCCCTGATTTACAAGCGAGTAGCGTAACCACTACACCACGGGGGCTTCTTTTGATCATGCTAATACCGTAAATTAGAGATAAGAGCTCAACTTTACGCCACCTGTGAGTGGCCCGTGAAACAGTTAGTTAAATAAAGTTCATAGCCCCCGCCGATTGGGGCTTAAAGAAATAGATGGGCTGCATGATGCTTCGACGCAGAGCTGAAACCGACCCGCACACGAGTACTGGTTAACCGCTTTGAGGATCTTAGCCTGTCTAGGCAATGCGGTGCGGGTCGGCCTGTTCGTGCTTATAAACCATATTGGTTTCATTGGGCGGCAGGGCTTGAGATGTCATTTCATCTCAATGTCGGGTAAAAGTCCCACAAAATTGGAAGCAACGTGTCGAAAATGACCATAACAGTTTTAAAGGGGACGTTAAACTTCAAATTAAACAAACAAATAAATAAAGTTTCATTGCGTGTTCTTTTTTATATTAAGATATGCTTTTTCTTGAGCGGAGAACTACAAAAAGGAATGTCTAAAGAGGTGCACAAATTTTGATGCTGTACGATGACTATAGACGGGCTTACGCCCGCCTAAAATGTGTTAAACGATACAAACCTCGGCCTGATCAGAGATTACTTTGTCATTCTCATAGGATGATATCTGACCCCACCAACTCCCTTCTTAGACAGAAAGGGCTCGATGGTGGACCAGAAATCCCTACACTTAGGACCACCAGCACGTTCAAAAAAGTAAACTCTCATCGAGGCCTTTTTGAGTTTTGTAACAATGTTTCGCTGCTTGGAGTACATCTCCCAATTCATTGGGATTTTACTCTTCTTAAATTTGTTGAAAAGCATTATTTTCTTAAAAATAGCACGCCAAAGGTTGCTGTTTATGTATGCAGGCTTTCTTGGCTTGGATACTCGCTCCTTAATGGGTGAATATTCGTTGATGACATCAGTCAGTAGCCACTCCTGCACCCAATATATGTCATCAAGGTCGTCAAAGACATAAGCCGCATGAAATGGTATCCGACCGACGTCACCATTGAAAGCCTCTTCACCAAAATTCTTGTACCTTCGGTACTTAGTATGTTGTTTCTCAACGCTGGCAGTGGCTCCCTTGACAACCACGCCTATCTCTCTTTCTGAAAAGTAGAAGTAAAACAAAGATCAGGAATTGATACAATTAACTTACTCCACCCATAAAAGACACCAAAGGGAAAGAAATACAAACATTAAGCGACCCGACCATAATGGAAACCTAAACAAAGGAAGGCCATAAGGACAGTTACTTTCCCACAAAATGGCCATATGGCCATCCGAAACCAAAAGACACAAGTGATACACACAGTAAGTAACAAACAACAACATAAATAAATCGCCACAGAAGAGCCGCCTTTTCTCTTTCATATTTCATAAGTCTCTTTCATAACTAAACAAATCAGCCACAAGTTGTGCGCAATTCGTACCCATCGTAATTCCCACAATTTGTCAAAATAACTTAGTACCAAATCCTATATAAAAATTGTCAAGTAGAAAGGTGAGAACTTCACACAGTTTCAGACATGACCATAATGTGCAATGTTTATGTTCTTCAGAAGTGAAAAAAAAAAAATTCTTACATTACATGCAAGATAGAGGGCACTTTCTCTAAGGAATGCCAATTCAATAGTTTTTTTTTTCTTTTTTAAGAGTATGAGGAAGTGTAGTGTAAAAATTAAAAAGAGAAACGATCAGAAACGGATACGATCAGATCCCAAATTTTTTTCACAATATCACCGGGGAAAGAAGTCGAAACATGGAGTGGCGACAGTAAACAAAACGGACCACAGGTAAGCCGAGTCAGCAGCTCTTTCCCAAACAGGTGGTGACTCAAAATATCCAAACCTAACTAAAAAGGAGCAATATACATAATGGGGGGAAGAACCCAAACCACCAACATGACAAACAGTATATTAGAAGGACAGCTGTAACTAAAATATAAAATGAACAACCAAGGGGGTGGGGGTGGGGTGGGGGGGGGGTGGGGGGAGAAACATCAACATAACAACATATATAATTAGGGAACCACCAATTAATTTCAGAATTAATTAATTTCAGAACCACCAACATAAAACATGAAGAAACCACAGCATCACGTGAACGTAAGTCCGTGAAATGAAGACCCCCCTATACCCCACTTTATATAGAGAAAATTGGGGTTTACGGGGGTATACATTATTTTTCTTATTCTTGCTCCAAGACATAGGTTGTGGGTACTCGTTAGAAGGTTCTAACGAGCTCCCACAACCTATGTTTGTTGTATTTATAAGTAAAAAAAATCACGGATTTTCATCAGAAAAATGGCCATTTTGGAAATGCACCATTTCGCACGGGTGTGTTATCGTAATGGCAAAAGCACCGACTTGGGAACGGTCAGTAAAAATACTGGTAAGTTAAATTTAACTTCGCCGGATCCGAACTCTCACCCTCACTTTCACTGTGGTTCAAACAAGTAAAACAAAGAAATCACAATTAAAGTCAAGTAGGGCTCGACAGTAAAAGGCGCTGAGCCATCCACAACATCACAGGAACACTGGAGCAAAAGAAAAGCAACAGTAGAACCCCGTTGGACCAAGCAACAGATATAAGTTCCGGCTCCGACCAACACATAAAAAGCTTTAAGCCTAAGCAATCATGTGTCTGAACCGCGATCCACCGGCGTGCAATTAAAAAGGGAAACAGAATGTCTGACCGTGATTGGGTCAAACACAATGCATGCTGTCTGTTGAAAGCGTGAAAAAATCATAAGTAGACGGACTAAAAGCACGAAAACGTATGGGTTTCAATTTATTCAAAATCTCATCCGAATTTTTGATAGATAAAAACAGATTTCTCCCTGGGCCGAGAAACTCCATACCACAGGCTCACACGTATGTATTGTACAAACTTGTTAAACGCAACTTATTATTATATAAGGGAAAAGTGTGGTTTACAACAGTGTGTATCAGTTTACTTCTTTGTTATACCCCGCCACACGATAGTGGCGGGGTATTATGTTATACCCTCCGGTGTCCGTCCGTCCGTATATCTGTCCGAGCGCATCCACGGGCACATGTTGGGTAGACATGAGTTGGGTACTTGCCGTTTATTCTGTTAGTGTCCAAATAAGTAGCCAACAAATATGATGGGACATGTTGGGTACTTGTGCAAATTTTCGCTGATTGTTGGGTACTTGTAGGTGAAAAATTAACACTGTAGTACCCAACAAATGTCCATCTTTACGAACGTCCGTGCGTCCGTCCGTCCGTCCGCACTTCGTTTCCGATCGATAACTTGAGTATTTTTTCTCGGATTTTGTTCAAATTTTGCATACATATTGGTATCGGGGATGAGTGGTTTGGGATTGTTAATGGGCAAAATCCGTTAATTTTTAGCAGAGTTATTGCCTCTAATTCCCTTACTATATGAAATATCTGGATGAAACTTCACAGATATATAAAGGACTAAACGGTTCATATTGTGACCAAGGACTGCTACTCTGGCTGTTCCAGTTCTTGAGTTATCTGCCCTTGACGTATTTAAAAATGCATTTTAGACTGTAGTTCGTTTATCATTTACAATATCTTGCTGAAACTTCATAGATATGTAGTAGATGAATTGTTATATACTGTGGCAAAGGAACATGACTCTGGCTTTCCCAGCGATTGAGTTATCTGCCTTTGAAATATCTGAAAAATGGTTTTTGGCCTCTAGTTCCCTTACTATATGGAATATCTCGATGAAACTTCACAGATATATAGAGGACTTAATGGTTCATATCGTGGCCAAGGACCGCTACTCTGGCTATACCAGTTCTTGAGTTATCTGCCCTTGAAGTATTTAAAATGCATTTTAGACTGTAGTTCCTTTATTATTTACAATATCTTGCTGAAACTTCATAGATATGTTGTAGATTAAATGTTACATACTGTGGCAAAGGAACATGACTCTGGCTTTCCCAGCAATTGAGTTATCTGCCCTTGAAATATATAAAAAAAGGGATTTTGGCCTATAGTTCATTTATTATTTGAAATATATGGATAAAACTTCTACACCCTCTGCTGTCTGTCTGTCTGTCTGTCCATCCATTTGTATGTCTGTCCATCTGTCTGTCTGTCCTTTTCAGTATCTGAAAAATAGTTTTTGGCCTCTAGTTCCTTTACTATATGAAATATTTGGATTAAGTAAGTGAGTTTTAGTTTTACGTCCCACCAACAGCTAAGGTCATACTGAGACGGGACCTCGATTTAAAGACTCATCCGAAAGTCTGGAGAAGCCCGGGATCGATCCTGCGATCCCTGGTTTACAAGGCGAGTAGCGTAACCACTGCACCACGGAGGCTTCTATATTTGGATTAAACTTTACAGATATATAGAGGACTAAATGGTACATATTGTGACCAAGGACCATATAGAGGAGTAAAGGGTACATATTGTGGCCAAGGACCACTTCTCTGGCTGTTCCAGTTCTTTAGTTATTTGACCTTGATGTATTAAAAATCGATTTTAGACTCTAGTTCCTTTATTATTTGCAATATCTTGCTGAAATTTCATAGATGTACAGCAGACTAAATATTACATATTGTGGCAAAGGTACATGACTCTGGCTGTCCCTGCCCTTGATTAGTCTGAAAAATGGAATTTGTGTCTGTTGGTCAGTGCATACAAAACGGAATTTGTGTCTGTTGGTCAGTGCATACTTAATGGAAATCCATCCAGCCATCTGTGTTTTATTTCCAGTCAATAATTTGAACATTCTTTGCTGAAGCTGATCGAATTTCGCGTACATATTTATCTAAGAGAGAAGAAATGTGTGGATGTGACTACAGTTATGTGAAGAGAATAAACAAGTGATAATATATATTTCTTGTACGTGAGATGTTTGAACATTCTTCGCTGAAGCTGATCGAATTTTGCCTACATGTACAGCTAAGAGAGAAGATAGGGTCTACAGTTATGTGAAGCAGATAAACAGGTTGTCATTTATGCTTAATCCTTCTGATTGAAGCCTAATCAACCTCACCCTTGGAATGTGCAGTAAAAGCCTAACCAAATAGATGTCTAAAATAAAGGCCCTTCTAAGTGGTTAACCAGTACTTAGGGTACATACTTCATGCCTGCCCTTCTTGAATCAACGGAAGGAGCACAATGACCGTAGAAATTACTTCATGATCAGTCTTCACGAAAGAATATAGTCAGACAGGCAGTACATCGAAAAACATGAAATTCTTACATGTACCACATAAAGATACATGTTCCACAGCCATTTAAGGTAAATACTTGCCTCCATTATTTTCTAATAATGTCAACTTATTGGGTTGCCTTCCCATCAAATGTCTGAAAAATGAATTTTTACATATGCTTCCTACATCTTCTAACAACTTCATCCACTCACATTAAGACATTACACTTGCGGATCATATCTCTGCTATCCCCTTTCTAGTTATTTAGCCTTGATATATTTTCAAATAAGTTACTTTGCTTAGCAGTGGCGGGGTATAATGCAGTGTCTGCGGTGCTTTTATTATTATTTAAAAACAACAAAAAAAATGAGGATTGCTGGTACTCGTTGAGGCGGTTCTAACGAGCACCCACAATCCTTGTATCAATTAGGAATTATAGCATAAATTTTATTAGATAAAGTTTTTAAGGGAGATGGCTGACAGTGACGGATATCATTATCTGATTGGTGTGGCTATCCTGATTTGGTTTGATTTGAGGTTTAACGTCCCCGTCAACACTGAAAAGGTCATTATGGAGACGTTGCTCCCAATTTTGTCGGACTTTTACCCGACATTGAGATGAAATGACATCTCAAGCCCTGCCGCCCAATGAAACCAATGGGGATTATAAGTATGGACGGTCCGACTCGCACCGCTTTGCCTGGGCAGGCTTAGATCATCTGAGCGATTTTCCAGTACTCGTGTGCGGGTCGGTTTCAGCTCTGCGTGGAAGCTTCGTATAACCCATGTATTTCCTCAAGCCCCGATGGGCAGGGGCCGACAGACAGATATCATTATCTGAATTGGTGTGGCTATCCTGAAGTAGGATGAGAGCTTCAAACGACAAACACGACATATTGGCTAAAAAGTGCCATTCATACAAACAGGTAGCATTAAACCATATAGGTATGTTAAGAAACCGCGAATTTTCAATGTCCTTTAGTTAATATATTCATATGTTTATATAGATCATACTTGCAGTAAATAAAGTACACAAATAATATTTTTTCTTTGTGTGCAATATGCAATAACTGATAAATGTAAATAACATAAACTAAACAGGAAATTCTGAATAATGAAAAAAAGCTCATCTGAACAGGACGTAGTCACGTGATTAACCGCGAAAAAGGATGATAAGTATTTCGTTAATGTGAGGGTTATTATGGCTTGTCCTATGGATACCACGAATGAGGATTTACCAAAATTCGATAGCTTAGAACAACTCGTAGAAGAAGGTAAATAATAATTTCATTTACCGTAATTATTTTTCTATAATTTTCATACACTGTTATGATTATTTTCCGCAATGACTTGTTCGGATAATATTGTTTCCTGTGTAGTTTCCGAGTACAATGAAAATAACTTCCCCACTCCCAGTTTTTTGTAAACCACCAAACCAACCGCCATTATATGAATCACCATCCATTGGTTTGAAAACACACAAACTAAGCTGTAGTGAAAGCCTGTTGGATTTATTCTTTGAACGAAAAACTTGAGGGATATACTGAAGAAACAAAACGACTAATACAAATTAACTAAGAAAAAAAAAAAAAAAAAAAAAAAAAATCAGGATTAATAACATTTTCGGATTAGTTTTCGCGAACATGAGCGGTGATAAACGTCATTGATTGCTATTGTGCGCTGTATTTTCATGGATTACTTGTTGGATAGTAAAAAAAAAAAAAAAAAAAAAAAGGAAAATAAAAAACATTCATTGTTTCTTTTTCGTTTTCATGATTTCAGTGCAGTTCTTACCTATTGTGGTTTTAACATATTCATCACTGTTGTTTGCGCTATATGGAACATTACTGCATGCTACTTAGAAAATTCCGATCAATATTAAGCTATTATTATTATTATTATCAATGTTATTGTTGTTGTTATTATTATTATTATTATTATTATTATTATTATTATTATTATTATTATTATTATAGCAATCTAATTCAGAAATTAAAGCAAAGAATAGTCATTACTTTTTGTTTGACTCATTTCGTTTCAAAATAGAAAAAGGCACACCTTCGCGTCGATTGTGGTTTTTTACGTCCCCGTCAACACTATTGAGATGCTGCTTCCGATTTTGTAGGACTTTCACCTAACATTGAGATGAAATGACATCTGAAGCCCTACCGTCCATAAAAATCGCTGGGGATTAAGGAGCGATCCGACTCGCATCAGGTTTAGATCTAAGCGTCGAAAGCTCAATGATAACTGTAAAAAATACAAAAGCTAACTAAGCAAAAGAATCTAAAGGATAAATAAATAAATAATATTTATTTATTTATTACGCCTCAATACACTGTTGCATTATTTATTTATTTATTTTTATTTGTATCTCTACAAAGGGAAAGGGCCATTCAATCAGCGAAATCTCAAATCAATGTATAGTCAAAAAACTTAGTTCCTGTATAGGAGACATCCTTACTATGCACAGTGAGGACTCTGATCAGATTGCTGTGCAGTCTGAACTGAATCTTTACCGGGCGCACATACCCGAAAAAAAAAAAAACATTTCACTGAGTGCGGCCCGTATACAATGTAGGAAAAACACCCCCGTGTGACATTTTGCATTGATTCATTTCGCAAAAGTGGCTACGGTTTCGATAAAAAAAAATTGTATACTCTGAACATAGGTTGTGGTTTTTTGTTTGTTTGATTTGAGGTTTAACGTCCCCGTCAACACTGTAAAGGTCATTTTGGAGACGTTGCTTCCAATCGGCGGCGGTGCTAACGAGTACCCACAAGCTATGTCTTGGAGCAGAAATAAGCAAAATAATATACACCCCTTTTGCTTATGTCTTTGAGCAGAAATAAGTAAAATTCTATAAACCCAAGTTTTTTTCTTGTATAAAGTGGCGTTTAGAGGGGTGTTCATATTTGAATTCTATAAATGAGCCGCGTCATCGAAAGAGGTCTACAGAAGGCCTAGAATCTCTTTTTTCAGCAAGATAACAGTGATAAGAGAAAACAAAACAAACAAGAAAAACATACAACTATAAATACAAATTTTCTAAATATATATATTTTTTTTCATTCTTTCTCTTTTCTCTGGCTTGTTCAACACATATTGGCTTCAACGGTTAATAGGGTTCAAAGTCAGGATGGCAGGAATACGTACTGACATAAGCGTTTCTAACCCCAAAAGCGCCGATAAAATTTCTGTGAAAATTAGACTTTAAAACGTTTTATGTGAACGGTCACATGAGGATCGTCTGCTTAGCAGATGAATAACAGAAATGTCAATTCTCGGATAATATTGTTTCCTGTGTAGTTTCTGTGAAGAAAAAAAAAAGAAAAAAGAAAACTAATTGAAAATATCATCTGCGTTGCTCTGCTTGATGCTTTAACACTTAAGATGCCAGTCACAACATTTGTCGTCTGCTTTGTCTTCGAAAGTTTATTTATTTTATATCTATTTTTTATATTTTTTTGCAAACAGTGTAGACCTAGATCAGACTGCTCCACCCTGTTTGCATGTATGAAAAGTTTGCAAGAAGATTGAGCAGACGACATAAGCAGACGACAAGTTTAGATGCAGTTTTTCTTGGCACCTTAAGGTGAATGGGAATACCTGGCAGATTATCCACCATTTTTTAAAAGGAGACAACTTTCGGGACTTCATGTTTGCTTTTGCAGGAGTTGCCTTCCCTGAAGGTGTTCCCATTCCCCTTAAGGGTTAATGAAAAATGAAGTTTACTAAAAACGGAAATAAACATATAATTATGCACTTTGTTTACTTTATGCACATATTTACGTTCATTTTGATACAGTAAGATTGTCCTTGAGAAGGGAGTTATAATCAAACAACAAACATGTAAAATAATATATAAAAACAGTTTCATATGATAAGACCACCCCTACTAACCATTTCAGCCCCGCAGACCAGTACAGATATCTGCGCAAACAGTGTAGATGCAGATGAGACACCTGGATCAACACCATTTTCCAACTGACTGCTATCCCACTCAGCCCCCATTCACTACAATGGAATGCCCAAATTCAAAAATGGAAGATACCATTTTAGAAACTCAGAAAGAAAGCTGTATCAAACTGTCAGTTTTGTAGGTCTTATTCAAACGTGTTAGAAAACCAGTACCTGTATTTAGCAAACATCTGTCTTTGGCAACCACTTTTTGGAGTTTCCATAGGTGCTTGTTTAAAAGAGGTTTGCCTGTATACGAAAAATAAAAATCACGGTCAGCATCACCTAATTATATATATCAAAGATAAATAAATAAATAATGAAAGGGCCTAAAATAAAAAAAATAAATAAATAAAAAATAAAAAAACAAATAAATAAATAAATAAATAAATAAATAAGTGAAATTCTTAAATGCTCTTCTTTGAAACAAAACTGGAAAATTGCAGGTTGCCGGATGCTTGTTTCGCAAATATCCTGTTCACACATTACTCATTACAAGTCTAAAACTATTTATTTATTTATTTATTTATTTATTTATATTTATTTATTTATTTATTTATTTATTTATGTATTATTTTTGATATATGTAAAACATAAAACTTGAAGAATTTACGCGAACCAGAATAGGCATTCTTGAATACGCGAATGTTGGCGTAATGTGGCCTGCTGGAGTAATGACCGAAATGATCGTACAGAAAAAACTGCAGTTTACAGGGTTATATATTGTTCTTCTTATTTCTGCTGAAAAAAAAAAACACGACACCATAGGTTGTAGGTACTCGTTAGAACCGCCTCGGCAAGGCGGTTCTAACGAGTACCCACAGTCTATCTTTTGGGCAGAAATATAAAAAATATCAGAAATTTTTATCTGAAATATTTCATTTTGTGGTGGTAAAATGTTCAGTATATTTAAATAGTCTTTGCATGCTAATTTGGGTCTTCGGCGTATTCAAAGACACATTTTCTCGCGAAGCGGCTCTTGTTAAAGATGGTAGCCAACATTTCGCGACGTAATTACCGTACTCGTCATAATTAGCCCAACCCTGCTAGCATTCTACATAAATCTACAGCGGGCCGTTAGCGGCCCGTCAGCTACCCTGACGGGCCGCTAACTGCCCGCTGTAGATTTATGTAGAATGCTTACTGGGAAGTGCTCTAATAAACTTCTGGCTTTTCTTTTTCGTTATAAAAATGATAGAGACTCGCGTTAACCTACTAGATATGGAGAAAATTGCAGTTTTTCTTCTGCTTGGTCGAGAAAACCTCTTGTTCTCATCTTCAGACATTTCCTTGTCATACATTTTCTATCGCATTTATTAGCCGAGAGAAATTGAGAAAAAAATCTTTTTTTTTTTTTTCTTTTTTTTTTTTCTGAAGGGAAACGCTGAGGAAAAAGTTTAAGCTCTATCTTCTGAGTTGCCAGGTCATATTTTTTCGCTATAAAAGTGACGAAGACTGGCGCCGCGCCTTCCTTTAGCATCTATTATAAGCCGAGATTTGTAGAAAAACAGCAGTCACAGTTTTCTGCTGCTTGAAATGATGACAATTTTCCCTTGTCATACTTATTCGCTATACAAATGATGAATACTGTTGTTAACCGCGCCTTCCTTGCGCATTTATTGGTCGAGATATAGAATTTGTTTTAAGGGGAATGGGAACACCTGGCATATTTTTCCGCCATTTTTCAAAGGGAGACAACTTTCGGGACTTCCTGTTCGCTTTCCTATAAGCCCTGTCCCAATGAAAAAGGGGTCAACTCTTAAAGGAAAGAATTTGCTCCTCTGGAGCAAATTCTTTCCTTTAAGAGTTGACCCCTATTGACATGGGAGACAAAAATACTTTTGCAAGAGTTGCCTCCCCTGAAGGTGTTCCCATTCCCCTTAAACTTGAACTTCAGATTATTCCTTGTCATACTTATTTGCTATAAAAATTATGAAGATTGGTGTTTATCGCGCTTTCTATCGCATTTGTTGGCCGAAATATGGAGAAAACATCATTTTTTTTCTTCTGAAAAACATTTGTTCTCGAACGTCTGATTATTCCTTAGCTTTACTTATAGTTTCTATAAAAATTATGAAGAAGGACTTTTACCATGTTTACCGCGCCTTCCTGTCGCATTTAATCGCCGTGGTATTAAAACAATTCTTCGAGAAAAACTTTTGTACTCGAGAACTTTACTTGTTATTCACCATATCTGCATTATTTGCTGGCTCCCAGCTTGCACATTGTCAATATTGGAAAAACAGGTAACCAGACCCCCCTGACCTTGAAAGGTCAGGGGGGTCTGGTTACCTGTTTTTCCAACACTGATAACCCACAGACTAGGAACCAGCAGATAATGCAAATAAGGTGAATACTTTTTCGCTTTTTAAAAAAAATAATAATAATAAAAAAATAGCTCATTTATTAGCTGACATACTGATACATTCTGCTGGACGATATCGAGAAAAAAATTGTTCTCGAACTTCTGATTCATTCTTGTCATATTTATTCGCTATAAATATGACGAAGACAGTCGTTGACCGCACCTTCCTATCGCATTTATTGGCTGATAATACGGTGAAAAACAGTATTTTTCCTTGTCATACTTATTCGCTATAAAAATGAAGAGGTCTGGGTTTACCACGTGTTCGTATTACATTTATTAGCCGAGGTATCAAGAAAATCAGTAGCTTTCCTTCTGCTGCAAAAGTCCGCGAAAAACTTCTGTCCACTTCCATGTCATATTTATTCGCTTTAAAAATCATCACGTGAACAAGTCCGTGAAAAAAGTGCTATATCGCACGGGTGTGTTACCGTAATGGATGTTCTTACACAGCGCTCCTTTATATGCAATGGAAAATAACTGTTTTATTCTGCAAAAAATCACAGATCGGAAGAGCGTGACGTGTGACGTCATTAAAAACTGCCAATTTATGACGTCACTAGTCGATTTCCTTGACGTTAGACGGTGTAACGCCATATTCTCACATCGAAAACGAAATAAAAGGATATAAATGCGTGTGTTTCAGTCGATAATTTTAGCGGAATTTCTTCTAACAACATTATTGCCTATTTTCAGAGTGTTAGAATCGAAATAGATCAGCTCTAGTCTGTGATTTGTTCAGTAATAAATCACTGTTTGTCGGTCAAATCACTCGCGCTACGCGCACATTATTTGATCTACTTTTCAACTGACCTCCAAACTGTGATTTATTACTCAACAGATCACAGTTAGAGCTGATCTATTTCTTAAATGACTGGCGCGTTTACTACGCCTCCCTATGGCATTTATTGGCCGAGTTATGGAGAAAAACAGAAACTTTTCTTCTGCTGGGAAAATATCGAGAAAATGGCTTTATCCCCGAATTTCTGATTTTTTTTTTGTACCAAATGGAATCGTCCTCCTTATATATAGCAGGAGTTCATCTCTAAATTTATGGATGTTTTCATCAAAATTTATTTGGAAAATGACTGAACTTTTAGCAAACAGTGGAGGCCCTGCGGCGTCTGATCTGGGCCTGCCCTATTTGCCAGGGTACCCGTTTTGGGGTTTCTGGTACTAAATTGGGTTTAATTAGCCGATATGTGGAGAAAAACAGCAGATGTTCTTCTGCTAGGATTGATGGTGCAAAATCTTTGTCCCTTTCCTTGTCATACTTTATATTCGCTATAAAAATGATGAATGTTGGAGTTTACCGCGCCTTCCTATCACAATTATTAGTCAAAATATTGAGAAAACTTTCTGCTAACTTGGCCGGGTCTCTCGCCTTAAAATAGAAGTGAAGGCGATGACCAGAAATCGATACAATCAACCCACAGCTCCCATCAGAGACACCAAAGGGAAAGAAACACAGACATGAAATAACTAGACTCCAATGGAAACATCAACAGCGGAAAGCCAAAAGGACAGTTACTTTCCCACAAAATGGCCAATTGGCTATCGAAAACAACAACAAAAAATATAAGCGACACACACACCCAAAAACAAACCATATCAAAAATAAACCGCGACAGAAGAACCGCCTTGGAATTGTCAGTGCAACGAATTCCGCTGGGGGCTTACTTAAATTGAGCATAAGACGCATATACAGTAAAATTCCGCTATTAAGACCACCTAAAATTAAGACTTATTCTGCTATAAAAAGCTTATTTAGAAGGCTGTAGTTATTCTTTCTTCATGTTTCTGCACAAAGGGTCCACAAGTCAGGGACCACCTTTTGGTCTGTTCAAAAGTGGTCTTTTAGACCACTTTTGAACAGTCCCAAAGGTGGTCTTAATACAGGAATTTTAGTGTAGTTGTATTTAACTGTGTGCTTAAAATAAAGAAGGATTTTCTACGGCTTGGGTTTAGCTCTTCTGAGCATGAAGTGCTCATGGTGAACCATTGTGATCACGCTATGTCCGTCGTACGTGGTTGTGCGTTGTCCGTCGTCATTCGTCCGTAAACAATTTACTCAAACGACATCTCCTAAAACAATGAATGGATTTTGAAATAATTTCTTAGGAATATTTCTTGGGTGATGCTAAATGGTTCCGCTCCGCTGAACAAAATGGCTACCAGAGCTAAGTTTAGTTTAATCATATTTTATTGCATATATAGTAATAAGCAACGGGGTTGGGCCACAAGTTCTCTCAACATTAGTTACGGCCCTTCCCCTACCGTTACATACACAGTTTCATTATGCACGTGGTAAAAGCAAACACACAATAAAGAAAAAAAAAACATATGTTGAAGTAAATACATAAATAAATAAACAAATAAATAGATAAATAAATAAAAATGGTATTGTCGGGAGAATCTGTTAGTCGTGGTAGCCGTACATAAGAGGAAACAGGTAAACATCAACAGATGGATAATTTGATTACATTAAGAATTATTAAATCGTTTTGTGTCTTTAATGTACTTTTGGACAGCATTGAAAATAAGTGAATTTTCTAATCCGGTCAAAGATCCAGAGCTAAAAAGTATATATATATATATAAACAACAACTTTAAGGACATCGTCACCTATACAAATGGCCCGAGTGCAAAATTATTTTACCAAAATGTTCCTGTTATGACCCTATACCAAAATTGCTAAAATTGCAAATGATCCAATTTTAGAATAATTTCACATAGCTGAAAACACGCCTATATAATTTTGACCCCCCCCCCCTTGAACCCCATTTATGTAGTAAAACTGAGGTTAACAGGGGTAAACCTTATTTTTCTTATTTCTGTTCTAAAATATAGATTGTGGGAAATCGTTAGAACCGCCCCGACGAGGCGGTCCTAACGAGTGCCCACAATCTATATTCAGAGCAGAAATAAGAAAAATATCACAAATTTTCATCTTATTTTTTTTCGCTTATTTTTCGGCTTAACGTTTACTATAGGGATCAACCATAGTTTTTCATGCATTACCATTCGCCGGGTCCCGAGGAAGCTGTTTGAACATGAGGCGAGGCCGAATGTTCAATTATCTTCCAAGGGATCCGGCAAATGTTAACGCAATGAAATAACCATAGATGATCGTTGTTCTTGCATAACTTACGATTCGACGAAAATGCCCAAAAGTTCCATATAAATTCCATATAAACTCTCCAAATGCGACATGCAAACCGAAATGGCGGCCAGTTCAGAATGTTGTTTACAATGACGATGTTATGCAGTAACCCTCTGACGTCATCATAGAATCATTTCATGATTTGAACATGTTTTTGCTGTTTGAGCACGGCTTTCGGTCCATTTGACAATGGCTTCGAGCAGCCATGCGAATAGGTCTTTATGCAAGAATATAGGGATCAACCATGGTTTTTCATGCATTAACATTCGCCGGGTCCCGAGGAAGCTGTTTGAACATGAGGCCGCTAGGCCGAATGTTCTAATATCTTCCGAGGGTCCGGCAAATGTCAATGCAATGAAATAACCACGGATAATCGTTGTTCTTGCATAACTTACGATTCCGACAGCAAATTTTGACAAAAACGCCCAAAAGCTCCATATAAATTCCATATAAACTCTTCAAATGCGGCAGGCAAACCAATATGGCGGCCAGTTCAGAATGTTGTTTACAATGACGTTGTCATGCAGTAGTCGCATGACGTCATCAAAGAACCCTAAAACGCTACGTTCAGGGCGATAACGTTACGCCGCTCAGCGTAACGTAAACAAAGCAAGACCAGTCGTGTGATATCAAAAGCTCAAAATCTATGTTCAAACAGCACGCTAATTTCATGATTTGAACATGTTTTTTTGCTGTTTGAGCACGGTTTGAGCTCGGCTGAACAAAATGGCCGTCAGAGCTAAAAATAGAAAACCTTTACACGATATCTCCTCCTAGGCAAATCGCCCTATTTCATAATGATTTCGAAGAAATATTCCTCTTGTATTCCTCTTGTGACATTTACAGAGAAGCCTCCGTGGTGTAGTGGTTATGTTACTCGCCTTGTAAACCAGGGATCGCAGGATCGATCCCGGGCTTCTCCAGACTTTCGGATGAGTCTTTAAACCGAGGTCCCGTCTCTGAATGACCTTAGCTGTTGGTGAGACGTAAAAATCAAACACTCACTCACTGTGACCTTTACAGAAATTGCTAAAATCATTCCGCTCGGCTGAATGAAATGGACGTCAGTGCAAAAAATATTAAAAAAAAAAAAAAAAAAACCTTTAAGGCGACCCATGGCCCAATTTCAAAACTATTTCACAGAAAGGTTTCTCATATGACGATTTACCAAAATTGCTACAATTGTTTCGCTTCACTTAACAAAATGGCCATCAGAGCTAAAAATAGAACAATCTTCATTGCCCATCGTCACCAATATACAATGCCCGATTTCAAAATTATTTCACAGAAATGTCCCTCTTATGACCCTTTACCAAAATTGCTAAAATTGTTCCGCTCCACTGAACAGCCAACAGAGCTAAAATAAAAATAGATAACCTCTAGGCAAACGGTCCGATTAAAAAAATAACGGAAATGTTTTTTCTTTTGGTCACCTTTTACCAAAATTGCTTAAATGGTTCCACTTCACTGAAAAAAGGTCACAAGAGCTAAAAATAGAAAAAACCTTTTAGCCACATCTCATCCTAGGCAAATGTCCCGATTACAAAAAATAACGGAAATGATCTTTGGGTAACCTTCTGCCAAAATTGCTTAAATGGTTGCACTTCACTGGACAAAAGAACCACCAGAGCTAAAAACAGAAAAAAAACTTTAACAGAAATCTCCAACTAGGCCAGTGGTTTCATAATAAATTCACAGCAATGTTCCACTTATTCATCTTTTCCAAAATTTCTGAAATTGTTCCGCCAGAGCTTAAGAATAGCACTATCTTTTAACGACATCTACTAGGCCAATGGCTCTATTTAAAAATAATTTCACAGAAATGTTCCTCTAATGCTGCTAAAAAGGTTCCACTCTAATGAAAAAGATGGCATCCAAAGCTAAAAGTAGAAAACAAAAATCTTCTTGAATTAGTGACGACCTTTACGTCCATAAGCAAAAAACAACAACTTCGACTCAGGTGAGCGTTTCAGGGCCATCAGGCCGTCTTGATTATATCAAATTACGGCGAGTACGGTACGTGGTAAATACGATTCTGTGTAATGGTATATTACGTTTTTGTCATATGGGGGGTCTTCCCAGATAGATCTGTGGTTTTGGTGCAAGGAGTGCGCATCAGAGTGTATTTTTGAGTCGACTGTCAGTACACTAAATATTGCTGAGCGCAGTAGCTTTACGCCTCTAGTGTCACTGATTTGTACGAAATCCAGGTAACGGTAATTTAAAACCTCACGTTTCTTGTCGTTGTGACGTCAGAGTGCAGTGAAAAGAGGACTAGGATAATGTATGGGGCATGTGCTGGGACATTTGCAAACAATGTTGGCCCAGATCAGACGCCGCAGAACGCGGCGTCTGATCAGGGCCTACATTGGTTGCTTAAAATACAGGAATTTTAAGTTATACGAAACAGTCCCCAATTAGGACAATTTTCCCAATCTGCAATTTCCCCAGTCTGCACCCAGAGACTGTCGACCCGCCAATGCTGTCTATTTTTCGGGAAAGCAAGTGCGAAGTGACAATAGTTTATGACGTAAGACAGTGTAATCCCAGTGGCTTTAAACTGGAACCATATTAACTTATTCGAGATAGGGAGGTTTGAGCCACTGAGGTATACCATAACGTCAGATCAGGGGCACATCTTCTTTTCGATCTTCTTAAAGGTATGTTGTGTGCACTCGTTAGATTCGCCTCATTAAGGCGATTCTAATGAGACCACACAGCATACATTTTCTGGCACCTACCCCCCACCCCCACCCCCACCCCCACCCAAACACCCACACTCACACACACCTACACCCCCACACACACCCCGCCCCACCCCGAATATGTTCGAATTAGTCATGGCAAATGAGCCATCCGTGTTCTATTTTCACTGTAATGAATTATTATTCTTTCTGCTGATCATAAAAAGCATGAACGACAGCCAGTAACATATAAACGAACCCTTTCAAATAACATAAATGTTATCTGATGGGAGTTTAATATGTTGTGTGGTAAACGTTTTTAGAATAACAATTAAATTTTTAGAATAACAATCAAATGTCAGACTAGCAATAAGCAGAGGAAGACACACCAACGTGGAAATACAAATAAGGAAATAAATATTAAAGACAGTTTAAATTACAGTGTTATTTGACCGAGCCAGCCGGAAAGGCAAAAACATCCACGCCTGATGAAAAAAGCACATGTGACCCCCGCCCATCGTATGATTTTAGCTCACCAGAGCCGAAAGCTCAGGGGGAGCTTATAGGATATGCAGTTGTCCGTCGCCGTCGTCGTCGTCTGCGTCGTCGTCTTGCGTCAACACTTTCAAAAGACATCTCCTCTGAAGCCACTGGGCCGATTCAGCCCAAATTTCATTGTAGCATCCTTGGGCTGGGGGATTGAAAGTTTGTGTTGTTAATGAAAATTGGCTCATTAGTTTGGTTGCTAAGGCAACATATGGCCCCCATAGACTTACAATGGGAAAAACTTAAACAATCTTCTCTGAAACCACAAGGTCCAGAGCTTAGATATTAAGTATGTAGCAATGTCAAGTGGTCCCCTTTATAAATCCTGCCAACCATGCCCCTGGGGTCTAAATTGGTCACGCCCCAGAGCCCCTTAGCTTCCATAGACTTATAATGTGGAAACAAGCTTCAAAAATCTTCTTTTCCGAAACCATAAAGCCCATAGTTAAGATATTTAGTATGTAGCAATGTAATATGGTCACCTACATAAATCCTGCCAATCGTCCCCCTGGGGTCAGAATTGGCCACGCCCCGGGGCTCCTTAGCTTCCAAAGACTTAAAATGGGAAAAAAAGCTTCAAAAATCTTCTCCTCCGAAACCATAAACCATAGCTAAGATATTTAGTACATGTATATAGCAACCTCATATAGTCACCTACATAAATCCTGCCAATCATGCCCATGCAGTCTAAATTGGTCACGCCCCGGGGCTCATAAGCTCCCATAGACTTGCAATGAAAAACATAAAGCTAATAAATCTTCTTCTCTGAAACCACAAGGCCCAGAGCTTAGATATTGAGTATGTAGCAACGTCAAGTGGTCCCCTACATAAATCCTGCATGCCAATCATGCCACTGGGGTCCAAATTGGCCACTTACCTTCCATAGACTTTCAATGGGGAAAAAAGCTTCAAAAATCTTCTTCTCCGAAAGCATAAAGCCATAGCTAAGATATTTGGTATGTAGCAACGTAATGAGGTCACCTACACAAATCCTGACAATCATACACCTGCGGTATAAATTGGCCACGCCCCGGGGCTCCTAAGCTCCCATAGACTTACAATGGGAAAACTTCTCTGAAATCACAAGGCATAGAGCTTATATATATTGTATGTAGCAACGTCAAGTTGCCCCCTACATAAATCCTGCAAATCATGTCCCTTGGGTCCAAAATGGCCATGTCCGGGTCTCCTTCGCTTCCATAGACTTATAATGGAAAAAGAAAGCTTCAACAATCTTCTCCGAAACCATAATGCCCACAGGTTAGATATATAGTATGTAGCAACGTAATATGGTCACCTACATAAATCCTGCCAATCACGCCCCTGGGTTCAGAATTGGCCACGCCTCGGGGCTCATAAGCTCCCATAGACTTACAATGGAAAAAAAAACTTGCAAAATCTTCTTCTCTGAAACCACAATGCCCAGAGTTTAGATATTTAGTATGTACCAACGTCAAGTGGTCCCCTTCATAAATCCTGCCAACCATGCCCCTGGGGTCTAAATTGGCCAAAATAGAAGAGGAGGCAATCATTAGGAATCGATACAATCAACCCACAGCTCCCATCAGAGACACCAAAGGGAAAGAAACACAAACATGTAACAACAGATCCTAATGGAAACATCAATAGCGGAAAGCCAAAAGGACAGTTACTTTCCTACAAAATGGCCAATAGGATATCCAAAATAAAATAATATAAGCGACACAAACACCCAAAGACAAACCATAACAAAAATAAACCGCGCCATTTTTTTCACAAGCCCGGGTCTCCTTAGCTTCCATAGACTTATAATGGAAAAACACCTTCAAAAATCTCCGAAACCATAATGCCCATAGGTACGATATATAGTATGTAGCAACTTAATATGGTCACCTACATAAATCCTGCCAATTACGCCCCTGGGGTCAGAATTGGCCACGCCCCGGGGTTCATAAGCTCCCATAGACTTACAATGGGAAAAAATTACAAAATCTTCTTCTCTGAAAACACAAGGCAAAAAGCTTAGATATTTAGTATGTAGCAGCGTTAAGTAGCCCCCTACATAAATCCTGCCAATCATGCCCCCGGGTCCAAATTGGCCTCGCCCCGGGGCTCCTTACCTTCCATAGTCTTAAAATGGGAAAAAATCTTCTTCTCCGAAACCATAAAGCCCATAGCTAAGATATTTAGCATGTAGCCCCGGGGCTGATAAACTCCCATAGACTTACAATGGAAAAAAAACTTTAAAAAATCTTCTTTTCTGAAACCACAAGGCCCAGAGCTTAGACATTTAGTATGTAGCAACGTCAAGTGGTCCCCTATATAAAACCTGCCAATCATGCCCCTGGGGTCTAAATTGGCCACGCCCCAGAGGTCTTTAGCTTCCATAGACTTATAATGGGAAAAAAAGCTTCATAAATCTTCTCCGAAACCATAAACCCAATAGTTAAGATATTTAGTATGTAACAACGTAATATGGTCACCTACAAAAATCCTGCCAATCGTGCCCCTGGGGTCAGAATTGGCTACGCCCCGGGCTCATAAGCTCACATAGACTTACAATGGGAAAAACTAAGAAAATCTTCTTCTCTGAAACAACACGGCCCAAAGCTTAGATATTCAATATGTAGCAACATCGGGTGGTCCCCTACATAAATTCTGCCAATCATGCCCCTGGAGTCTAAATTGGCCACGCCCCGGGGCTTCTTAGCTATCATAGACTTATAACTGGGATAACAGATTCAAACATCTTCTCTGAGACCATAAAGCTCATAGCTAAGATATTTAGTATGTAGCAACGTAATGTGGTCACCTACATAAACCCTGCCAATCATGCCCCTGCGGTCCAAATTGGCCACGCCCCGGGGCTTTTAAGCTCCCATAGACTTACAATGGAAAAAAACATAATGCCCATAGGTAAGATATATAGAATGTAGCAACTGAATAGTGTCAACTGCATAAATCCTGCCAATCACGCCCCTGGGGTCAAATTTGGCCACGCCCCGGTGCTCATAAGACCCCATAGACTTACAATGAAAAAAAAAAACACTTAAAAAATCTTCTTCTCTGAAACCACCAGGCACAGAACTTAGACATTTAGCATATAGCAACGTCATGTGGCCGCCTACAAAAACCTGCCAATCATTCTCCCGGGGTCCATATTGGCCTTGCCCCGGGTTGGTATCACTGATTACGCAATTAATTCGTTTTGCTAGTGTGTGTAGTCATGTAACTGACTTCAACACTCGTAATAAATTATTAACGGCTAAACTTCTTAACCAGGGTTATCGGTACCATAAACTACGCAAAGCCTTTTCAAAATTTTATAGACGCCATTCTGATTTAATTTCAAAATTCAATATTGGACTTAAATCTCTTCTGCAACAAGGACTATCGGAACCCGAATTTTATGGTGACTTAGTATATAAATTCCGTAAAATATATAACCGCAATGACTTTAGCACCCAATTTCGTAAAATCATTCTTCGATATAAAAAGATTGGGTACAACATGGATATTATACGACAGACTACATGCATGGTAGTTAACCCAATCACGGTTGGCAACTTTACTTCCCTCTTTAATTGCACGCCGGTGGGTCAGGCC
The DNA here is from genome assembly GCA_963580285.1 of Lucinisca nassula. Lineage (NCBI taxonomy): Eukaryota > Metazoa > Mollusca > Bivalvia > Lucinida > Lucinidae > Lucinisca > Lucinisca nassula. The sequence continues at coordinate 176,013,438 of OY757013.1, read as the reverse complement.
TCAGATTCTATGACGGTTCCAACGTAAAGGCCTATTGAGAATTAGAGAGATCTAATTCAAGGTAATGTTGGTTGGTGCCTGATGCTCTGTCTCTGGTCGGGCCCATCGGAGTCTAACTGTTGTTTTTCTTTTGCTCCAGCATTTCAGTGGTTTCTTGCTGTCGAGTCCTCACCGTTGTCTCACCTCTGTGGTTCTTTGATTATTTGTGTTCACGGAGATGTTGCACTGATGAGTTAGGAGGCCTTCATGCGGACTGAACAAATTATTTGTCTAAATCGCGACGGAAGTAAGGGCGAGGATTGTGGCCACGTAAAATCGATTTAAGCCCCCCGGTGGAAAACTTTCCACTGAACGTTCCAAGGCGGTTCTTATGTGGTGATTTATTTATGATGTTGTTTGTTACTTACTGTGTGTATCACTTGTGTCTTTTTATTTTGGATGGCCATATGGCCATTTTGTGGGAAAGTAACTGTCCTTATGGCCTTCCTTTGTTTAGGTTTCCATTATGGTCTGGTCGCTTAATGTTTGTGTATCTTTCCCTTTGGTGTCTTTGATGGTTGGAGTAGGTTAAATGTATCGATTCCCGATCTTTGTTTTACTTCTACTTTACAATGGAAAAAAAAAACTTTAAAAATCTTCTTCTCTGAAACCACAAGGCCCAGAGCTTTGATATTAGTATGTAGCAACGTCAAGTGGCAGCCTACAGCAGTCCTGCCAATCATGCCCCTGGGGTCCAAATTAGCCACGCCTCGGGGCTCCTTACCTCACATAGACTTAAAATCGAAACAAAAGCTTCAAAGATCTTCTTCTCCGCAACCATTAAGCCCATAGCTAAGACATTTAGTATTTAGCAACGTTATGTGGTCACCTACATGAAGCCTGCCAATCATGCGCCTGCGGTCGAAATCGGCCGGGCCCCGGGGCCCATAATCTACCATAGTCTTGCAATGGGAAAAACTTAAAAAATCTCCTTCTCTGAAACCACAAGGCCCAGAGCTTAGATATTTAGTATGTTGCAACGTCAAGTGCCCCCCTACATAAATTCTTCCAATCATGCCCTTTGTGTCCAAATTGGTCAAGCCCGGGTCTCCTTAGCTTCCATAGACTTATAATGGAAAATCAGCTTCAAAAATCTTCTTCTCCGAAACCATAATGCCCATAGGTCAGATATATAGTATGTAGCAACGTAATGTGGTCACCTACATAAATCCTGTCAATCATGCCCCTGGGGTCAGAATTGGCCACGCCCCGGGGCTCATAAGCTCCCACAGCTTAAAATGCCTTATAGCTCAGGAACACAATTGAAAAAAACTTAAAACATCTTCTCTGAAACCACAATGCCCAGAGCTTAGATATTTAGTATGTAGCAACGACAAGTGGCCGCCTACATAAATCCTGCCAATCCAAATTGGCCACGCCCCGGGGCTCCTTAGCTTCCCTAGACTTATAATGGAAAGACAGCTTCAAAAATCATCTTCTCCGAAACCATAACGCCCATAGGTAAGATATATTGTATGTAGCAACGTAATGTGGTCACCTGCATAAATCCTGTCAAACATGCCCCTGGGGTCAGAATCGGCAACGCCCCGGGGCTCATGAGCTCCCACAATTAAAAAATGCCTCATATCTCAGTAACTGTACACATCCCCACCCTAAACCATCTATATTCTTGTTCCTAATGATAAGACGCATTCAGTGATACCAACCTTGGCTCTGTTGGGTCCATGTCCCACCCCTCCACTTCATAAAAGGCCTAATATTTCAGATACAGAGTCCACATGGGTACTCATTTGGAAATGGGGGTTGTTTTGGGAGACTTTATAATCGATAAATTAAATCCATACATGGCTGCCAGTGGGCAGTGCCCGCCTGAGCTATAGTGAGCATAGGGGCCCGTGGGCCTCTTGTTTTTTTTTTGTTTTTTTTTTTGTTTTTGTATCATACACGTTTGCACTTTAAATTGCCTATAATAACATGCGGATTAAGAGCGCTGCCTCTTAAACCTTTTTATACCAAATGGAATCTTCATCCTTATATAAAGGTGGAGTCTATTTCAAAAGTTGCGTTTTCATCAAAATTTATTTGGAAAATGACTAAACTTTTAGCAAACAGCGGAGGCCCTGATCAGACACCGCGATCTGGGGCTGCACTGTTTGCCAGGGTACCCGTTTTGGGGTTTCTGGTACCAAAATGGGTTAATCATTTGGTATCCCACCGCTGTGGTTTGAGCCTCGCTTGTGTCACATATGAGACGCCAAGTTCTGCAACGGAAGGTCAGGTGTTATTTCTCCGGTTACTCCGCTTTTCGCCAACCTCTGATTTATCGATCGGCTCGAAATAAGTAAAATAAGCCCCCCCCCCCCCCCCCAAAAAAAAAAAGACGTCAAAAATTTTCTTTGTATAAAGTATAAAATTTTGACGTTACTTTAATTAGTCAAAAAAAACAAACAAAAAAAACATGGCCAGTGATATACTTATTAGCTATAAACGGGTCAAAGTCAAGAAGCGCAGATGCCAACGTGACTATCACTGACTAACGATTATTGATAACAGCGCTATTCTTATCGTGATGCGTTTGTTTTGCTTGTTTGATTTGTAGTTTACCGTCCTCGTCCACACTGTATAGGTCATTATGGAGACGTTGCTTCCAACTGTATGGGACTTTTATCCAACATTGATATGAAATAACATCTCAAGCCCTGTAGCCCAATGAAAGCAATAGTGTTTATAAGCAATAGTGTTTATAAGCATATGGACGGTCTGACTCGCACCGCTTTAGCTGGGCAGGCTTAGATCCTTTAAGCAGTTTACCAGTACTCATGTGCGGTCAGCTTCAGCTCTGCTTGGAAGCATCGTGCAGCCTATCTCTTTCTTCAAGCCCCGATGGGCTGGGGCCGCTTAGCGTGATGTGAGAAGGTTGTGAAAAGAGGATAACCTGTAAAATCAAACTGAAGTGACTTCTGTGTTGGCTTCGGTAAACAGTGGAGAACCCGATCAAACGCCTTAGAAAGTGGCGTCTGATCTGTACTGCACTGTTTGCTTAAAAATACAAGAATTTAAGGCTAAAACATAACAGTGAGGGTCATTTTCCCAGCCTACACAGAGGCAATCGACCCAACAGTGCTTTGAGTACTTTGATTGTCGACAATTGATATGACCTGAGCCAGCGCATGACAAAACCTACAATAAGACATGTGCGCCCAACGAAGACTCAGATCAGCCTGCGCATCCATATATTCTAACCAGAGTGTTCTCTTGCTGCATCGAGGAGCATTGGGCCCTTAGCTATCATTAGAGCGCACAACGAAGACTCTGATCAGCCTGCGCATTTGTCGTGCGCTGGCTCATGTGATTTTACTCATCACACATGTTATGTCTTGTATTTGATTTTTTGTTTTCACGTAGTGGGCGTCAAGATCAAAATAGTCTCTTCCTACGTTCAGAAAATAGAAGATATTAAAACAAAAATGGTACAAAATAAAGCTCGTTACATTCCGATTCTTTTGTCATAGAAGCACCAAGACGATGAAACGTAAGTGAGAAATATATACACATTATTACCTGTCGCATTGTATCACGTCGAGTGGAGTCGCGAAGCGTCGAGTGTGATGCGTAAAGAGAGGCGATATTGTGCGGCCGATAAAGTTACTATAGTGATATGTTTATTTTATAACAGAAAAATTTGATGTTATGCTCTTTGTGTTCGTGACGCCATAATTTTACATAAGTGGTTCCGCGTCACAAATGGCTGCTTTCTAGCCAGGAATCAAGGGTGTTACGGCATTCTGGTATTTTGGTGTCGGAAAACTGGTCGTATATAATATAAAATCTTACAAGAGCGATCATTTCATATGGAATTCGACGCGTTTCACATGATCACGTGTGGGCGATTCTATTTAAATGGTAGGCCTACCATTTATTCCGTATAGTTTATTTTAAGTCAATGCGTTATCACAGACGACGTCATATCGTTTTTCAACGTAACTATGACGTAATATGCATAAACGATTTGAGCCACAACAGGTGAAAAGGTGTTTCCGGACATGTGTGCACAGCGAATACTTTGATCAGAAGCACAGACTGATCTGAGTCTTCATTGTGCGCTAAATACACTATGTTCTCAATGACTCAAAGTTTGGAAACTGAATTACACAGCCCGGCGGATCGCAGCTGGTTTGAATTTCTGATAAGCACATCAGGTCCGAAGCCACGGCTTATTTCTTTCACTGACGTCACGACACTGTTCACGTCGTCAGTCAAATGTTCCACGTCGCAGGAATTATCTGTCGCCGGGAAATTTGACCCGGTAGACACAAACTACACGGAGTAGCAACAGTTTTGAAATCTTACAAATACAAACAAGAGACATTTCCCAGCTGGCCCACTTCGCTCGTGCAACGTCAAGTCAAGATCGGTGCAACGTCGGACGTTGCACCGATCTTGACTTGACGTTGCACCAACGTTCATGTGACGTCACAATTACGTCGTGTGCCTGCTGGGTTCACTATCCCAAGAAGCGAAATCTAAGGTGCTGCTTAGTATGCGCAGATTTGCAAGCTGATCTGCGTCTTTATTATCTCACATGCCACAAGGAGGGTTTCTCTGGGTTTGGTTTGTGTTGAGGTTTAACGTTCCCAACATAACTATTTAGGTCATTTTGGAGACGTTGCTTCCAATTTATGGGACGTTTACCCGACATTGAGATAAAATGACATCTCAAACCCTACCGCCGAAAGAAACGGCTAGGGTTAAAGGAACGGTCCGACTCGCACCACACGAACAGACTAACACCTAAGCTCAAGTCCGGTCGGTTTCATCTGTGCGCGGAAGCACCGTGCAGCGCAATCTGTCTCCAAGCTCCGGTGGCCGGGGGCACCCGGCTTATATGGATTAATGGATTAGGCTTATCTGTTTCTTTATATATTTTGTTAAAGGTTATTAGTATTGCCTCTGCTGAAAATATACTCTGCAAAAATAATCAAAGCATTGACAGTCCTGGGAAGTGGATTGTCTTTGATTGCCCGGTTCCAAACAGTGTCAGTCTGTCCGGAACGATAGGACAACCAAAGGCTTAACGATCGGTCAACGTTGAGCCTATCCATGGCGGCTGCGCTAACGCGGTATGCTGCTGAAAAAAAATCTTTTATGGAGACGTTAAGGGGAATGGGAACACTTGACTTTTTTTTTTTGGCCATTTTTCAAAGAGAGACAACTTTCGGGACTTCCTGTTCCCTTTTTTCCCCCAACCAAATAGGTTCGGGGGATATAGCGATCAGCATAGCGTCTGTCCGTCCGTTCGTCCGTCCGTAGACGCAACCTTGTGATGGCCATAACTCCTATACCCTTTGAGATTTATTTATGGTTCTTGGCACAGTTGTTCACAAGGCTGAGACGGCGTGTCATGCGCAAGAACCAAAACTCTGGATGCCATACTTTTTAGTTATCTCCCCATTATTATAAAATAGAATGACTAATTTGTGATGGCCATACCTCCAATACCCTTTGAGATATATTGATGACACCTGACACAGTTTTTCACAAGGCCTAGACAGCGTGTCATGCACAAGAACCACAACTCTGGTTGCCATGGTTTTGAGTTATCTCCCCTTCCAATAAAATAGAGGACTACCTTGTGATGGCCATAACTCCAATACCCTTTAAGATATATTGATGATACCTGGCACAGTTGTTCACAAGGCTGAGATGGTGTGTCAAGCACAAGAACCGCAACTCAGGGTGTCATGGTTTTTTTAGTTATCTCCCCCTCCAATAATATAGAATCACCACCTTGTGATGGCCACATCTCCAATACTCTTTGAGATATATTGATGGTACTAGGTACAGTTGTACATAAGGTTAAGCAGGAGTACCACGTGCAAGAACCACAACTCTGGGTGTCCTGTTTTTTTTAATTATCTCCCCTGACAATATAACCTTGTGATGACCATAACTCCAATACTCTTTGAGATATATTGATTGACACAATTGTATACAAGGTTGAGACGCCGCTTCATGCCTAAGAACCACAACTCTGGTTGCTATGATATTTGAGTTATCTCCCCTTCCAATATAACAGTATGACCACCTTGTGATCCCCGTACCTCCAATACCCTTTGAGACATATTGGTGGTACTTGATGCAGATGTACATGCGGTTAAGCAGGTTTGTCATGCTCAAGAATTACAACACTAGGTGCTCTGATTTTTTAGTTATCACCGCTGACAATATAACCTTGTGATAGCCATAACTCTAACACCCTTTGAGATGCATTGAAGGAACTTGGCGCAATTGTACGAGTATACAAGGTACAGAAGGGGTGTCATGTGCAAGAACCACAACTGTTGGTGCTGTGGTATTTGAGTTATCTACCCTTCCAATACAGCAGTATGACCAGCTTGTGATCACCATATCTCCAATACCATTTGAGACATACTGATGGTACTTTGTACAGAAATACATGAGCTTAAGCAGGCCTGTCATGCACAAGAACCACAATTCTGAGTGCCCAGGTTTTTAGTTATCTCCCCTGACAGTATAATCTTGTGATGGCCATAACTGCAGTACCTTTGTGGTATATTGCTGGTTTAATTCTGGTGCACTTTCTATTGGTGAAAAATCTTCTGAAGGCCATATTGGCTTTTGGTCGGGGGATTTGCCATCTCTTCCGATGGCTTTTTTCTATAAACCCTATCACACTGAAAAGGAGGTCAACTCTTAAAGGAAAGAGTTTTCTCCTCAGGAGCAAATTCTATCCTTTAAGAATTAACCTCTATTGACATGGGAGACAAAATACTTTTGCAAGAGTTGCCTTCCCTGAAGGTGTTCCCATTTTCCTTAAGAGATTGCTTCCACAGAAAAAGAATTGGCAAGTCATACATGCGTTTATTTTTATTATTTATTTATTTATTTATTTATTTATTTTCAAGTGCACTCAGTAACAACCACATGTAAACAAGAAAATATAGCGCTACAAACAATTTGGGATGCGTTTTAACATCAAAACCACGGGAATTTGCAAAATATTTACAAATAAAAGTGGGTGCTTTTTATTGACAGATTATATCTGTCATCTCTAGCTATCCTGTATGTTTCAAAGTAATTCAGGTCTTTCTTCCGGCTTTGACCGCCATAGAAATATGAGTCCACACAAAATGTAGTCGGTTTGGCGCAGTAATCAAAATTGTAAAAGCGTATTTGTTATCCCATAAGCGCAATACAAACTTTTGAAGCAGACGACTTTATCTTACGATTCAGCATTTCATATGAATCAGCTGCATCATGCGACGTCACGGGTTTGGCGAAGACTGTTTACCCAGATCAGTGCGGCGTCTGCTCAGGTTTTAGACTGTTTTCTATCAGTGCTGTCAATATTTAATCCTTAAAGACCAGCCTGCTGTTGGACCAGGTCAGGTGCAGACAATAATATTATTGGGTTTTCTTTCTGACTTTCGAGGCCAAGTTTAGGTCAGTTACAACTTAGGTGTATATTGACTTTGCGTGGAGAAATTGGAAAGAAAGGCTGTTCCTTTCAACCCTTTAATATGGTACAGATACTTAGTGTAGGCCCTGTGATATAATTCTAGGTGCCATATATAGCAGAATGGACGAGCCCAACTTCATCGATGGAAGAGTGCACTCCAGAAACTCAAGGCAGTGAATAAATCAAAGCACTGACAACACTCACGCCGATTGTCTCTAAATGCAGGCTTGTCATGAACGGGGACTTGGACTGATTCGTTTAAACTTAAGATGTTAGTATCAAATGCAAAAAAAAGTGTAGAACAAGATCAGCACCGTGTTCTGTGGCGATTGATCTGAGTTTACATTGTTTGCCAGATCCAACATTTGATTCATGTGCAGATTTTACAGATAACACTTACATGTACCCAACACTGACAAACGACGCGGCTAACGTCTACATGACTATCACTGACTTGTCAGAATAACCTTTTGTCTTGTAGAAAATAGCCGCAGTGAGGTCAGGGTATTCCATAAGACTGAAGAGGATTATCCTGGAATCATAGGGTGAGCTTGACAAACAGTGTAGATCAAGATCAGACGCTGCAGAACGCGCCTTTTTATCAAAATCTTCACTATTCGTTTGGAATATCAGAGTTAAATGAAACAGTTTAAATCTCAACCCAGGATTGTTACTCAAACCTACACCCCCCACTCTCAGTGCTTTGATTCTGAAACCAAACGATTGCATGATTACAACACGCTTAGGCATCATGCCCTTAAGCTAAAAAGGTTAAATCAATCAACCGTGACGTCTGGTTACCAGTCCGGCCACGTCGATCCTGTGCACCACCTTCACACCAGTACGGATAGCAACCACGTGTTCAGGATCAAATTTTTGATGTGTAATGTAAGGTCGTGCCTAGACCAGAAGAAACTGACATTTGTTCTCAAAAAGCATTAAATGAGAGCGTATTGCAACATTTTTCATTTAAGGATCGTAAGCGTGGCCCTGGACAGTTAGAAGCTGGTCGGAAAGCGGATGACGTTGACTCTGATTGTGGGTGCCACATGTGTGTGTGATCTATCGTCTATTGGAGCGACATCTTACTATATACAGAAGACGCTAGTGGACGTCGACGTAGCGGAAGATCGACGTCAGTACGTCAAGATCGTTTCGACCGTCAGACGCATATGCGAAACAGATTTCCGCCGGCAGCTGCTACACTGTACCTGTAGATAAACAAGGGGTCTCAACTACCGACTAATAAGCACTGACACTGTTCGTCGCCCTTATGCGATGCACGTTTGAGAGCTAGACGTCCCTGTCGTGACAAAAGTTAACGCGTCGACACAGTACGGAACACTTACGCTAGTGCATGAAATACGTAAATTGGCGTCTTATGCGTTTCAGTGACAAATCGTCGTTTCCGGGTGTTTCGACGTATAGGTGTAAGGTATGCCGAGGCGACGCGTGCGTAATGGAGCATGACATATCGGGTGAAATAAGTGCAATTGTGTGGCGAGCTATTGCATGTAGTTAGCGAACGCAGCTTAATGTCATTAAAAACATTCAAGATCATGGCTGAGACGTGAACTGAACAGCGAGACGTTACATCAGTCAAGTGCTTCGGCCTCACATGGTTCCATTTATTTGTTTACGCTCAGAATCCGGGATATCTTATCCAGCAGGATTACGAGTGGGCTCATAGTGTTGTTCTTACTCATAAATGTCTTCAAGCCAATGGAATTCATGTACTGGACTAGCCAACCTTTCTCCTCCGATCTCTTTCCCATAGAGTATCTTTTGGAAGAGGTATCCACAACCGACCAGACAAAAACTGTTACTTATGGACAGTAGCATTGTTAAAACTTGAATTTAAATGTTTGGTTTTGAAAACGTAAATAGTTTCTTTCAAAAAATTGAAACATCGAATGGCGTTTCATAATACCACAGGTCTATAGACATCTGCAAACATATCCTATATTGGAATTTGCAGAACTACCTTTCTAAATTTTAAGATCTTTTTAGAAAGGTTTTCTGTAAGTTTTCACAGTGTTATGATTTTCTTATAGAATCTGTCATTTCAGTGCCTTTGGCGCTTTGATTATTTTTGCTGAGTTTATATTCTTTGCATTGGACAGTTATATAGTAATCGCAGGCGGTGTCAATATATGTCAAATTCGTTGAGTCCACCAGAAGATTCGGTAGAGTGCCTTTCGCATGCTTTCTGCAAGCGGACCAACCACGTGAACGTTACATCGTCTAAATCAACTTGTTTTGGACCAACTTGTTCCGGATAAAATCCCTAAATGGCCCTCGCCCAACCGGGCTTGTAGAAATAGATTGGGCTACACGATTCTTCCACGTGGAGCTGAAACTGACCGCACATGAGTACTGGTAAACCACTTAGACGGACTAAGCCTGGTCAGGCAGCAGGCACAGGGATGCGAGTCAGACCGTCCAGTGCATATAGGCCCTACTGGTTTCAATGGGCGTCAGGAATTGAGATGTCATTTCATCTCAATGTCGGGTAAAAGTCCAACAAAACTGGAATCAACGTCTCCAAAATGATCTAATAGTGTTGTTTGTTTGTTTGTATTTGTTTGTATTGGAGTTTAACGGCCCATTCAACACTAGTTTGTCATTTTTTAGCCTACACACTTTTCCTGGGACAATTTTGTACGTAAGCGGTTAAACAGTACAGTGCACATTCTTTCGTCAGAAACTGAAAAATGCCCTTCTTGGATCAGCGGAAGAGAGAGAATGACCGAAGAAAAGATTTCATGATCAGTCTCCACGAAAGAATGTTGCCGACCCCGGCAGGTATCGAACTCGCGTCCTCCTGATCACCAGTCAGACGCGCATCCGACTGAACTACCGAGGCCGGCTCTAAATAGTGTTGACGGGGTCGTTACAAACAAAACCCCTGGTGTTTACATTCAAGACAGCACGTCTATAGCATCTGGCACACTATAGAAAATCACATTAACACAAGGCACGTATTTTTAACACTTGTTTATTTGCGCAAAACTCGCGCGAAATCTTAAGGAACACGTGTTGCATTGAAAAATAATTTATGCGTCTGAAAGCATTAAACCATCCCTGTCGGCTAGCAAAAAGTAAATAATTACATATAGATTAAATATTAAATATGAAATGCAAATTATGCTCCAGGTAAACTTACAGCAACAGATTGCTCCATAGCAAATAAAACCACAGATCGCATTTTTTGCTAAAGATTAGATGGAAACATATGGGCCCCGTCAAGCGATTTTGGTACTTATCGCCTATGCAAGCAGCGAAGGTTCAGGCGAGCCTGCGCATCCGCGCAGTCTCACCAGAACCTTCGCTGCTCGCTCATACAAGTAGTGAATCAAGAGGAACCTTCAGACAGAAAGCCATATCCCTGGCCCCTCTGAATGGCTGGGCATGCGCAGTTAAAATTTGTCATGGCGGAATGCTCGAAGACACAAATTCGCTTGGCGGGGCTCATATGAGCCGGGACACAGATTTCCTACAATTTACATGTGCACATCCATATGATCCCCGCCAAGCGAATTTGTGTCTTCGAGCATTCCGTCATGACAAATTTCAACTGCGCATGCCCAGCCATTCAGAGGGGCCAGGGATATGGCTTTCTGTCTGAAGGTTCCTCTTGATTCACTGCTTGTATGAGCGAGCAGCGAAGGTTCTGGCGAGACTGCGCGGATGCTCAGGCTCGCCTGAACCTTCGCTGCTCGCATAGGCGATAAGTACCAAAATCGCTTGACGGGGCCCATATAGTCTGACCAAAGACATCTCTTGCTACGTGAACGAGCATTGGACCCGTAGCTATTCTTAGAGTGCACAGCGAAGACTATGATCAGACTGCGCGGAAGTGCAGGCTGATATATTTGTTTGTTTGTTTGTTTGTATTGGAGTCAACACTATTTTAGGTCATTTTTGAGCCGGTCAGTTTACCTATCTACACTTACCCTGGGCAGGCTTATACGTAAGCGGTTGACCAGTACAGGCCGGCGCAGGCTGATATGAGTCTTCGCTGCGCGCACATGAAAATTGTAGGAAATGGTGTGCCCCGGCTCATATATTTTTCAAAATTTCGGCTGATGTTTTTAACCCATATGTGACTCGTAGGATCTGCCACTTATAGGTTCTGAGAGGTGCATTTCCGATTTCAGGGCGGTCATACTTGTTTTAGTTGTTGTAAGTTTTACAAAAATAGAATACATATAGCAAATAGGTTGGGCCCCGTTCTGTGACGTATTATCTGATTCTAAACTGTTTGCCAGTGCCCCCCTCGCACTTTCAACTTCATTCACAGACCAACGTGGAAAAATGCTATACACTTTCTACAAAAAATACGATTTTGTGTGCGTGCGTGCCCATAGGTCTCCGTACAGGCGTGCGAGCCAATACATATCCATGCAAAGTGCTCCTGTATTGTCCAGTCAAAGCGAATATGATTTGCCCGACTTTTACATGCCTGCATGTCCCTTGACTGCCCTTGCATGGGAAGATAAACTATATTTTATCTTTGATAGATTAAACGATACTTGCACCGTAAGTAGAAGTTTGATCGAGATTTCAAATACCATAAATACCCTTAGGGTTCACATGGGATACGTGTCACATGACGGCTGAAAGTTTATCCTTTAGAGCCCAGTAAATGTCTTTAGACACCGCAAACCCAATGATTACGGGCGGGTGCACTGGTGGGTATGTGAACCCTAAGGGCATTTATGGTATATGAAATCTCGATCAAACTTCAACTTATTCTTATTGGCTAAGTCTCGTTTAAGGTTCCTCAATACATTTGCACAAGAAAAAAAGAGATGTCAGCTTTGCATGTTATTTTTTTCCCCAAAATATGATCCTGGTTTCCTTTTAAAACACCTATCGCAGGTGGTACCACCGGTTACTATAGCAGATTCTTTCATCCCTGTGCCTTTGAAAATAAATGCAATTCGGTAATTTTCACTTTTACAAGGAAAAATGAAACCGCTTTCTAGACTTTTAAAAGTTCCTAAAACAGCTGCAGATCAATACTTCACATCAAATACTAGCGACTCGGACAAAGCTTTCTATCAAAAAGCCTACCTGATTTTTTGACATGCTTTTGCTTCAGGGGCGGCGCAATCTTCTTTTTGCGGTAAATCGGAAATACTCAGATTTCATCAAATATGCCATCCACATTTCATTTTACCCGCAATCAGTGTATATACCTTGCAAATTCAGCTATATAGCCTTCTTCCTGAGTGTAGCATAATGACATCACCCATATTGGAATCCTGTCATCACGGATAAATAATTGCAGCTGTCAAATTGAAGAGATTTCTTTCATGTCAAGCCTGACCGTATTCATACGCCTTGGAACTAAATCTTCTGGTTCTGGTAAAAGTTCAGTTTGTTACCAAATATACAATAACAATCCAACATTTGCATTGCATATTGCCACTGTCCATGTATATACACCAATCTTGTATCTACATTATTTGCTTAACACAGCAGTTTGAAATTGGGTCGTATCTTTCACTGGTTTGTTATAAATGCAAAAATCTTTTCAGAAATGAAGCTGAAAATGCGACCAGACTCGGACTCGAACCGGCGACCTCTTGTTCACAAATCAAGTGCTCTACCGACTTAGCTACCGAGCGCTGATGACATTTCTCCAACTTCGAAGTTTTCAAAAATTGATAAACAGCACTATTGATGAAGTACGGGGAACCCTCAAACTCCATACCTTCTAAAAGTACTTTCTTGTGTCCAGCCTTCTGCCTTTACGATATTTTACAAAGGCACTCAATTTGCCTTTGCTGTTAATGAAGCTGCTACTCTCGTACTATGGGGTTGAACCCATTCTACATTGATTCCTGCTTTCTTCGTGACAGTTTTAACCTAACGAGAGATGGCTGCCCGAGCAACACCTTGAAATGGTGCTTGTGAAGTAATAAATAGTCTACTTTCAGTCCCCCGCAACACTGCCGTTCGATTTATGTACATTTGCAATGAGTCCACAATACATAGTGACTTCTTATGTGAAAATGACTGGAGAATGACACTTTCCTGATGTACACCAGGTCTAGTTTGTTTCAAAATAGCAGAGAAGTTTAATTCTACAAAGTCTGGTTGAAACAAAATATCTTCCACTCTAAGTAAATGAATACTCTGGCCTCTTTGCACTGTCAGTAAAAGTAGTAGCATACAAACTTTCTGAGACAGCTGAGTTAATGTAATATTAGAACCAAGTCCCTCTAAGTAGGTAAGTATACCAACTGTATCCCATGTTGATTCATACCTTAGGAAAGCTGGCCGTTTATTAAACACTGCCCTCATTTTGTTTTAATAAATCACTATTCCCAATGTCAACGCTACCTCCAGATCATAGACTTAAAAATCCACTATACTGTCCCAATCCCACTATACTGGGTCCCAGATCTATACATATCATAAAGAAACTCAATAATTACATGAATCGAAGAGTTAAGAGGATCAGTCTGTCATACACTTGAAAAGTTTAGCCACTTATTGAGGTAGCTCTCATACTGTCTTTTAGTAGATTGTCGCCATGCACTGATGATATTTTCGGCAGATCCCTGAATTCCTCGGTTCTGTAATGTTTCCCGTATAAGCAAAAATCTCCCAGCACCAGCTTTTTCAGAGGTACTTTTGTCGGATGGTTGGGCAGATACAAAATGCTTTGGGCTGTCGGAAGCTTAACCGGATGGTCGACAATTAGATGTGCCAACTGTGGCTACCAATTTTGAGTTATCCACAAAGGGGCTATCACCAGAGCTGCCGCCTCGTCATCTACAATTTTCCAAAGAACCACGTAGAGGGAAAATATAAACAAACTATGGAGAATGCACTGACTGCTACAGCTTTTCAGTCTGGCTTAAAAGATACATAGTTTTCAAGCTTATGGTTCAGTCTGGATGCAAAAATAAATATCGGATTCCCCAAATAATTCCACATTGTTTTGGAAAAAGTTTTCATCTAGTGTCCATTCCAAATCATCGTTAATCTTGCGCGATAGCTCGTCCGCTTCAGTGTTAGCAACGCCAGCCACATGACTGAAACTCAGATGTATGCATTTCCCAATGTACCAGTTCCAAACGTATACCGCTTAAGAATTCACCTCCATAATGTTTAAGATACGCACAACTTGTAGTATTGTCCATAAATGAAAGTATGTGAATGTTGGTATCCTTACAATATAAAGATTGAAGCCCTAGATCGGCCGCCTTTAATGCCAATATATATAATAAATTCAGAAAAATATAAAATTGTGATGACGTCAGCACCCAATTTCGTAAAACCATTCTTCGATATAAAAACATTGGGTACAACATAAATGTTATACGACAGACTGCATACATGGTAGTTGTGCCGTGTGGCGGCCGTAAAACGTCTCCCCGTACATCAACCATAGTGCAGTTTATATTTTACTTTTGGTCCTTTGAGATCAGCGTGAATATTCTGAGAAATCGGAAATATTTATTGGTTTGGACTCATATTCTAGACATGTTTTTTATAATTATTTGGACCCCATTTTGATTTATATCAGTCTTTGAATCGACTGCCTATTCGAAATTCGCAAAATTGTAGTATGTTTCCTCTGGCTCTCTTTGCCGGATCATTACAGGGTCACTGATGAGGCTTTATTAGCCGAAACTACGTAGTATGACCCATCTTCTTTCTTATGAATGTTTCCATTGCTCTTAAAGGAACTCATTTTTGATTTTTATTTGCCTTCACTGCAGCTGGTGTTGTGCCGTGTGGCGGCCGTAAAACGTCTCCCCGTACATCAACCATAGTGTAGTTTATATTTTACTTTTGGTCCTTTGAGATCAGCGTGAATATTCTGAGAAATCGGAAATATTTATTGGTTTGGACTCATATTCTAGACATGTTTTTTATAATTATTTGGACCCCATTTTGATTTATATCAGTCTTTGAATCGACTGCCTATTCGAAATTCGCAAAATTGCAGTATGTTTCCTCTGGCTCTCTTTGCCGGATCATTTCAGGGTCACAGATGAGGCTTTATTAGCCGAAACTACGTAGTATGACCCATCTTCTTTCTTATGAATGTTTCCATTGCTCTTAAAGGAACTCATTTTTGATTTTATTAACCATCACGGTTGGCGGCTTTGCTTCCCTCTTCAATTGCACGCCGGTGGGTCAGGCCTCAGATTCTATGACGGTTCGGGCGTAAAGGCTTACTGAGAATTAGAGAGAATATAATTTATGTAATGTTTGTTTGTGTCTGATGCTCTGTCTCTGGTCGGGCCCATCGGAGTCTAACTGTTTTTTTTTTCATTTGCTCCAGCATTTCAGTTTTTCGTTGTTGTCGAGTCCTCACCGTTGTTCCATTTATGTGGTTGTGCACTGATGAGTTAAGAGGCCCTCATGCGGACTGAACAAACTGTTTGTCTAAGTCACGACGGAAGTAAGGGGGAGGATTGCGGCCGCGTGAAATCCATTTAAGCCCCCCCCCCCAACCGCCAGTGCAATTCGTTTCACTGACCGTTCCAACGCGGTTCTTCAGTCGCGGTTTATTTTTGTTATGGTTTGTCTTTGAGAGTGTGTATCGTTTATATTTTTTGTTTTGGATAGCCAATTGGCCATTTTGTGGGAAAGTAACGTATCGTTTGGCTTTCCGCTATTGATGTTTCCATCAGGGTTTTGGATTCTCATTGGAGCCGTAGCCATGATGCAGTTATAACAAACAACGTTCACAGTCTTTGTTTGGATATTAAGTTGTAGGACAATTACATGTTATACTTGTTACAAGCTGTCTCCGCAAAAAGCAAATCAGAACAACAAAACCAAAAACACACTGCACATGCCACATATATAGAGGATCTTACATGAGTGCCAATGTATTATTGAATTCATTAAACGAGTTGAGGAAAAGGGATAAAATGCGAGGCTTTGCCGAGCATTTTATCCCTTTTCCTCAACGAGTTTAATAAATTCAATAATACATGAGCACGAATGCAAGATTCTATTTATCATATGACATTTAAAACGCATTTTATTCACGATTGTTTACAAAACTGTCAATATTCCGACATTAGTAAACGCGACGTCGTTAAGGACGTCGTACATGTAACGTTACGGGACGTATCTAGCTAATTTGCTTATTTAATCCACTAGTGGATTATCGAAAATATTACATGGCGTTATTACACTCTCAGACGCGACGTCATATGATAAACGTTATTATAATGCAAGGCTCTACAAATAATACAATGGAATCTTCGACATGTTATGTGTGGATTGATATATTTCCAATTATAGCGGTGTAAGGTTTTTTTTTGTTTGTGGTAAATTTTGCAAAAATGTATGTTCTTCCAGCAAATAGTGTAGACCCAGATCAGACTACGCGTTTTGCGGCGTCTGAACTGGCTCTACACTGTGTGCCAACGTCCCAAAATGAGCCTCTAGGCATCTTTGGGTTATTGTCGAAAGGGGGCTGATACTGTGGGCTGCAGACTGAACTGTATCCATCCCCAGTATATAATCAAAGTACTGAGAGTACTGGTGGGTCTATTTTCTCGATTGAGTGTAGGCTGGACAATGTTGCTGAACGGAGACCTAATCTGTTTCGTTTAATCCTTTAATTCCTGTACTGGAAGCAAATAGTGTAGATCCTGGGTACACTGTTTACCAAACCAGTCCATTGCCAAACAAGTCCAGGTTCTAAAGACAACCCGCTTACGTAACATTCTTACCTCACAACGGTAAGAACAGCGCAGCTATTATCTATAAATAACCGTTACCTGGATTTCCTACAAATCAGCGATAGTCACGTGGGCGTTTTCAACGAAAAACTTCTGTGCCTAATAACTTTGGGTTGACTCACAATCGACCAAAAAACAAATTTCACTGTTTTGTTTGGTCGATTGTTTGTCAAACGACCCATTGTTACTAAATGGGCCCCGTCAAGCGATTTTGGTACTTATCGCCTATGCGAGCACCGAAGGTTCAGGTCTCGTCAGAACCTTCGCTGCTCGCTCATACAAACAGTGAATCAAGAGGAACCTTCAGACATAAAGCCATATCCCTGGCCCCTCTGAATGGCTGGGCATGCGCAGTTAAAATTTGTCATGACGGAATGCTCGAAGACACAAATTCGCTTGGCGGGGATCAACTAATGTCTACTTAACTATCACTGATTTGTACACAATCAAAGTAAGTATTATTCCCAGCCTCGCTATTATTTTCGTTGTGCGTTGGACTCAAGGTTGTAAAACTTTTTTCATACTTTACTCACTTTGGCATAAAATTTGTCTTGCTCATAAATATTAAAATGCCAACAACTGTTGGCATTTTAATATTTATGAGCAGGACAAATACTATTCTATACAGATATAAATATGACACACCCCTCAGATTTTGGTATTTTTAGAATTATAAGCATTATAAATTTCATGCTCAGATGAGTTGAGCATGGAAAAAGTTTTATAAACTCGGGTAACCGCGGGGCCAGGGTATTGTGTAAAGGGAGTTACCTATAGAATCGATTTGGCCTGGACTCATGTGTTGGGTTTGGCAAACAGCGTAGACCGGACCCAGACCCGACCCGGCGGCTGATCAGGGTCTTCACTGTTTCTTTAACCCTTTACTACTCAGGGATTTTGTAAATTTCGCTGATTTTCACAGTGTTGCACCTGACAGCAACTTCAACTAGCCATTGTTTCATAATGGATGGTCTGTTTTACACCAAACTCGGTAAGAATGTTTATTGGGCAGTAGCCTTTCTAATGCAACCTTTCATGACTTGATCATTGTTGTCATGGTAAAGAGGGGGCATCCCAAAGTTGGCAAAAAGTGTGTTTTCACATGAATTTTTGACCACATTTTAATCTACACACTTGTCAAGGCAACAATTAAGGTGTTTGGCACTGGTAATTTTCACTGTTTGCAGCATGTATTATCAGCATCAATTTTCAGGCATTTTTGACCCCAGACACCCCAGGATATAAATTTTAGCGGCCGGTTGGGCCATACACCCAAAATTTTTCGGGATGTGAGGGATTCAATCCCCCAGAATATTTTAGTGGGGAGGCGCGCGAAAAAACAGGTGACTTTTTTGCCCAACAAATCCTAAAGCAAACATAACTATCCAGGGGTAGAAATGCAGATTTTAGGTGCTTCTGGGGCTTATAAGGGGGGGGGGGGGGTGCAGACACGTAAAAACACGTATCTGAGTTGGAAAGGGTTAAAGTACAGGAACATAAGTGTTACACGAAACAGTCTCAGTCCCCGTTCAAGATAATGACCCACCAGTGTTATCTCCGTGATGACAGCGCGGACCTTAATGAAGACATACGCGGACCTTAATGAAGACATTCTCAAGCAAGTTTCTATAAACCCGCTGCATTAGACCAGATATGCATTTAGCTCAGTTACTAAGACCACAAAAATAGTACTCAGATAAAAACGAACGTAATAATTGGCGCCTTTGTTTACATAAAAGTACATGAAATGTGCCTGGCTTGAATAATCAAACCCGGAGTTAATAGCAGAGAGATAAGTTGGAGAATTAGGTTTAGTATCCTTTGAAACAACCAGTGCCTCAAGTTCATTTTGCGGTTTGGCACAGAGTGCATTCGGTCCAATTTTATTAAGAGTTAAACGTTTGTAAACTTATCGGCATAACGCCTGTTCAGGTGAAAACTTCTTTGTGAATACATGTCTTTTATTTGGAAATCAAACCACTTTGCTTCAACTTTGAGTGCCTGCTGGGAATGTGTGCTCCCACACCCCCCCTCCCCCCCCCCCCGCCCATCGGGGCTTGGATAAATATGGGTTGCAGGGTGCTTCCGCGCAGACTTGAGTACTGGTAAACCGCTTAGAAAGCCAGTCTAAGCCTGTCCAGACAAATGGTGCGAGTCGGACCGCTGGTTTCTTTGGGCAGCAGGGCTTGAGATGTCATTTCATCTCAATGTCGGGTAAAAGGCCGACAAAACGGAATTAATGCCTCCAAAATGAGCTAAAAGTGTTGGCTGGGGCGTAAAACCTCGAAAAAAAAACAACAACAAACAAACAAACACAAATAAACAAACAAACAACTACACTAAAACCTCTTTAAAACACTATTAATGTGGTGAAAGCAGAACCCGTATTAGTTTAAAAAAAACGTGTTTTGTTTGATTTACGTCCCCGACAACACTGTACAGGTCAATTTTGGAGGCGTTGCTTCCAATTTTGTGGGACTTTTACCCGACATTGAGATGAAATGACATCTCAAGCCCTGTCGCCCAATGAAACCAATAGGGTTTATAAGCATGCATGGACGGTCCGACTCGCACCGATTTGCCTAGGCAGGCTTAGATCCTCTTAGCTGTTTACCAGTACTCGTGTGCGGTCGAATTCAGTTCTGCGTGGAAGTAGCATGCAGCCCATCTATTTCTTCAAGCCCCGATGGGCGGGGGCGAAAAACAACCATATATATCTAAACAAAAATGGATAGATTATATGAGCCCCGCCAAGCGAATTTGTGTCTTCGAGCATTCCGTCAAGACAAATTTTAACTGCGCATGCCAAGCCATTCAGAGGGGCCAGGGATATGGCTTTCTGTCTGAAGGTTCCTCTTGATTCACTGCTTGTATGAGCGAGCAGCGAAGGTTCTGGCGAGACTGCGCGGATGCGCAGGCTCGCCTGAATCTTCGCTGCTCGCATAGGCGATAAGTACCAAAATCGCTTGACGGGGCCCATATAGAAAAATGACCATTTTTCTACATAATCTATACATTTTGGGGATTTATCTCGAAGCCGTGTTATAACGAACAGTGTTATAATCAGGTTGTGGTGTAGTAGCATTCTGGGTAGGCAGAGAGAAACTTCGGGACATCTTTTATCCATTTAGCGCACAAAGAAGACGCTGGTCAGTCTGTACAGATGCTGATCTGAGTATTCGCTGGCAAGGTCTCTATTCGCTTGTCACGACCCATTTGTTGTCATTCATTCGTATTGTCCCATTTCCGTTATACAGGGCCAAGTTGTTCGTACAACACGTAATAATAAAATGTTATTAATCAAATAATTTCGTATTGGCACAGTTACAGGTCCGAGGTCTGCTGTATTGGCACGAGGCCGAAGGCCGAGGCCAATACAGCTGACCGTGGACCTGCAACTGGGCCAATACGAAATTACTTGATTAATGACAATTTTATTAATTGACACAAAACGAAATTACTTGATTAATGACAATTTTATTAATTGACACAAAAACATGATTTATGATTTTTGAATATTGGCTGACTTTGTGTAATAAAGGATAATCAATTAATAAACACCTCTACAAAAGCCTGACGTTTTTTTTTTTTCTGAAATGTCAGACTCCATTTCTATTTTAATCTCTCAACTAAACAATTTCTCTGGTTTGTACGATGCTTTTACGCAGAACTGAAACCGACCGGAGATGAGTACTGGTAAACCGCTTAAAGGGTCAAAGCCTGCCCAGGCAAGTGGTGAAAGTCGGACCGTCCCTACATATAAATCCTTTTGGTTTGCTTGATGTCATTTCATCTCAAGTCTCCAAAATGATTGGAAGCAACGTATCCAAAATGACCTAATTAGTGTATAAGATAAAAACATCATTAACTTTACGAAATCGTTAGTGGTCAAATTGGTAACTGTTCTAGTAAGCACAATGATTTTTGGTTGTTGTTTTTTGCTGAAAAATCCGAGTAGCTTTTGCAAAAGCTGCTCACAATTTTTTCTGAAAAAAAAAAAAAAAAACACAGTTGCCATATGATTAGCAAATGATCGAAGTTTGGACGATAAACTAAGGACATCGTTACTTTTTAAACAACTGACCTATGGTATTCTAATGGCGATTCTTATCAGTACACAACATACATTTTCATTTTAAAAAGGGAGTGAAAAATAACTAAAAGATCATCAACAACATAAACTCAAACGCCTCAAGTTTCTATTTTTTTGTACTTGGAGCTCTAGAAAAAAATTCTAGTGACTCAGAATAGAGATGGAAATAACCATGGTAAAAGAGACATCAGTGTTCGAACCATTAAAGTTTCATAATCATTTACAGTGGTAATCATGTAAATTTCACCTGAAAAAAAAATAAAAAAAGAAAAATGAAAGAACGAACCCGTGTCACATACTGCATTCTTTCATATCTCCACAACGGTTATTTTTCTAAGTGTATGAAATTGGCTTGGAGTCTGGAGTATGGAGTTTGGTTTGTTTGATTTGAGGTTTAACGTCCCCGTCAACACTGTAAAGGTCATTTTGGAGACGTTGCTTCCAATTTTGTGGGACTTTTACCCGACATTGAGATGAAATGACATCTCAAGCCCTGTCGCCCAATGAAACCAATAGGGTTTATTAGCATGGACGGTCCGCCTCGCACCGCGGTTCCTGGACAGGCTTAGATCCTCTAAGCGGTTTACCAGTACTTGTGTGCGGGCCGGATTCAGCTCTGCGTGGAAGCATCATGCAGCCCATATATTTCTTCAAGCCCCTATGGGCGGGGGCATATGGAGTTTGGAATTCGATTTATTCCGTAGTAATAAAGTATAGTAAAATATTAGCGAATGTTAGGCAAAATCGATATTCCAAGCTGCGAATCCCAAGCCAAGTTCACAAACTCTTTTTTTCTTATGGCAGTCTATGATATTTTCTTACTTTTGCCCCCAAACATAGGTTGTGGGTGCTCGTTAGAACCGCCTCGTTGAGGCGGTTCTAACGAGTATCAACAACTTATGCCTTGGAGTAGAAATAAGAAAAATAATGTTTACCCACTGTAAACCCCCATTTTTCTCTATATAAAGTGGGGTTTATGGGGGTTTTCATCTCACGGACTTGTTCACGTGATGATATAAAAAATGCTTGTTTGTTTGTTTGATTTGAGGTTTAACGTCCCTGTCAACACTGTAAAGGTCATTTTGGAGACGTTGCTTCCAATTTTGTGGGACTTTTACCCGACATTGAGATGAAATGACATCTCAAGCCCTGTCGCCCAATGAAACCAATAGGGTTTATTAGCATGGACGGTCCGCCTCGCACCGGGGTTCATGGACAGGCTTAGATCCTCTAAGCGGTTTACCAGTACTAGTGTGCAGGCTGGATTCAGCTCTGCGTGGAAGCATCATGCAGCCCATATATTTCTTCCAGCCCCTATGGGCGGGGGCCGACAAAAAAAATGCTCGTAAAATTACACCTGTCTGTCTATTGAAACCGCGGCGCGTTTTCTTACCTCCCGGTACTAATAATTATGTTATTCGAAGCATGACACGTACTTCATAACGCTGGCATCGTTTCAACCTTTGTTGTTGCTAGACATATTACAAAATGTGCATCAAGAAAGCACTCACCAAGGTTGCCATGAGAAAATTCCCCCGCTAGTTTTCAATACTCATTATTACACTAGACTTTTTGCGAGATGAGAAAACAATTTCTAGTTTCCTCTAGACATTATATTTACATATTTCCGATCATAAATACTGCACCTAGCATCTATTTTTTTTTTCAACTGAAAGAACAAAGACTTCTTATTATGACATCTAATTTATCACTCGAACAGTTGGTTAAGGGGTTCGGCAAAGTTGAAAATCTTTCGAGAGAAAGTTTTGTTTTTCACGGGTGCAAGACTGTTTTAGTCATTATAATTCTCAGCTTTACCGGAGGTAAGGAAATGTTGCATACCTCGAACTGGTTTTTGGATTACATGTATGAGAGAGCACTAGATAACATTGGGGGAAAACAGCGTTAATGCATTGCAGACAGACGGAACAAATTCTACTGCAGTTGCCAGTAATAATGACCAATAAAGTAAAAGAGTGTCTTTGGTAAAGTCAAATAAAAAGTGCAGAGTATAACATCTCGATTTCAAAAATAAATGCTGATTTGTTGAAGTTTAGCTAAATACATGTATATGAAATTGCGAAAATGCTTGTGCGCCCATACAGTATTGTGTCTTTTCTGGTCACGCTTAGGAACATTGGATCTAGGGTTCCACCCAAGTAAACTCAGTGAGATAGCGGCGTACACCCCAGTAAGAAAATTCAATGCTATTACTGGGCACGCTTAGGAAAATTGGATCTAGGGTTCCACCCAATTAAACTCAGTGTGATAGCGGCCTACACCCGACCCAGTAACAAAAATCAATGTTGTTAGTGGGCACGCTTACGAAAATTGGATCTAGGGTTCCACCCAAGTAAACTCAGTGAGATAGCGGCCTACACCCCCAGTAAGAAAATTCAATGCTGTTAGTGGGCACGCTTAGAAAAATTGGATCTAGGATTCCACCCAAGTAAACTCAGTGAGATAGCGGCGTATTATTTTAAAGATCACCCCAATAATTAAACGCAATGCTATAGCGCATAGCGGAGTGATCCTGTGCCTCCAAAAAGAGACTAACTGAGTGAACACCCCACTAAACGCAGTAATATATTTGAGCTCACCAGAGCCGAAGGCTCCGGAGGTGCTTATAGGATACGCAGTTGTCCGCCGCCGTCGTCGCCGTCGTCGTCGTCTGACGTCAACCCTTTTAAAGGACATCCTCAGAAGCCACTGGGCAAATTTGGGCCCAAATTTCACCTATAGCATCATTGGGCTTGGGGGTTGAAAAGTTTGTGTTTTTTGTGTGTCGGCGTGTGTGTTTTTTTGTTGTTGTTTTTTTCTTTATGAAAGGCTCTTTAGTTTAAATGCTATGGCAGCTTAGAGTTTCCATAGACTTATAATGGGGAAAATTGAAAACAAAATGTCATTAACTGCCAAGCCTTGGCAGATATTTTGACAAAACTTTCATAGAAATTGTCCTTAAGCAATCTAATATCTGCCATATGATTTTATGCCATATGCTCATTTTTATTGGTTGCCATGGAAACCAAAATCCAAAAATAGAAAAAAGTACTTAAAAATCATCTCCTCAGAAACCATATGCTCTTTGAGGCTGAAACTTTATGAAAATATTCACAATATTTTCCTCAACAGGTTTTGTGTGTGTGTTTTTTAATGAAATTCGGCTCTTTAGTTTGGTTGCTATGGCAACTAAGAGTTTCCATAGACTTATAATGGGGAAAATTGAAAAATGGCATTAACTGCCAAGCCTTTGCAGATATTTTGACAAAACTTTCATAGAAATGTTCCTTAAGCTATATCCTATCTGCCATAATATATTATTTTAGGCCCACTGCTCATATTTGTTAATAAAAAAATCTCCTCAGAAACCGTATGTTCTGTGAGGGTGAGTCTTTATGAAAATATTCACCATATTTGCTTCTCGACAGGTTTTGTGTGTGTGTGTGTGTGTTTTTTTTTTTTTTTTTTTTTATGGAATACGGTTCTTTAGTTTGGTTGCTATGGCAACTAAGAGTTTCCATTGACTTATAATGGGGAAAATCGAAAAATTGAAAACACTCAATGTTGGTACCCGTCTATCCATGACTTTTGATTGGGATCTTACGGGACTTTGGACCACATTCATCGAGCAAATCCTGTCGGTACATGCCTAAACTAAACCTTCAACAAAGGCATATTGTCCTCACACAGAATGACACATCGTGTCAGTCAGGACCCAGTTGCACACAGACACTTCAAGTGCTTACCACGACATGCAGACGACATTTTCAATGCATTTTTGCTTATTTACCAAAGAAAAAAGGTTTTGCATTGCTTGTGAATCGTTTGACCAAAAGACAATTCACAAAAATACCATTTTTTTTCTATGAGAAACAAGGAAAAAAATATTGTCTGCTTTATAATTTAACCCACTTGGTACCAGAAACCCCAAAACGGGTACCCTGGCAAACAGTGCAGGCCCAGATCAGACGCCGCAGAACGCGGCGTCTGATCAGGGCCTACACTGTTTGCAAAAAGTTAAGCCATTTTCCAAACAAATTTTGAAGAAAACACAACCTGGCACCCCTAATTTTTTAAATGGGCTCCATGCTATATATAAGGAGGAAGATTCCATTTGGTACAAAAAGGGTTAATGGAGCATTGAGTTGAAGGGTTAATAGGAATAATGAGAGTGGCTCTTGCAGTGAAATCTTCAGGAAAATATGCGTCTTTCTGTCAAACTGAAAGGTGAACTTTCACTCCGTAACCTGAAAGATGCAGGGCCCCCGCTCATCGGGGATTGGAGAAATAGATTTGCCGCTGCATGGTGCTTCCACGCAGAGCTGAAGCTGACTGCACATGAGTACCGGTAAAACGCTTAGAAGGACTAACCCTACCCAGGCAAAGTGGTGCGAGTCGAACCATCCATGCATATAACCCCTATTGGTTTCATTGGGCGGCAGGGCTTCTTGAGCTGTTATTTAATCTCAGTGTCGGGTAAAAGTCCCACAAAATTGGAAGCAACGTCTTCAAAATGACCGAAAGATTTTTGACGGGAACGTTAAACCTCAAATCAAACAAACTAACAAAACATGAAATTGCAGTAGACGAATCAAATAGACGACATTTCAGACCCTTTCTTTTGCGAATTTCAAGGGTTAGCGTTAAAATATTACAAAGTTAACTAATGAATTTCGCTTCCGTTTAACAAATGGGACCAGGAAGCAAAACCTTGTTAAATTTATTGTTCACATTTATTGTTCATTTTGATGTTTATATTTCGGTGAACAAGGTACTCTCACCAAAGCTTCCGCAACCACAACTCACAACAAACCGCAAGTCATTATATAGCTGGGATCAAGTGGCCATGTAAAGAGAACTGATTTTGATGGAAATAAGCGAACGATTTAAAAATAAAGTAAGTCCAACTATACGAGAAATAAATAAATACATGTAGAACAAACTGGACAACTCCAAACCACCACCCAAAATAATAATCGAAATACCACCACAACCAACAACAACAACAGCAACAACAACAATTCCTCTATTAAGACCACATTTGGGACTGTTCAAAAGTGGTCTTTATGACCACTTTTGAACAGTTCCAAAGGCGGTCTCTCACCAGAGGACACTGTATGCAGAAAAGCAAAGAAAGACTAACTGCAGCCTACTAAATAAGCCTTTTAAAGTCTTAATTTTAGGTGGTCTTAATAGCGGAATTTCACGGTATTTGACCGGCGCCCGCCCATTGGGGCTTGAAGAAATAAATGGGCTGCATGATGCTTCCACGCAGAGCTGAAACCGACCGCACACGCGTACTGGTAAACGGCTCAGAGGATCTAAGCCTGCCCAGGTAAAGCGGTGTGAGTTGGACCATCCATGCTTTTAAATCCTATTGGTTTCATTGGGCGACAGGGCTTGAGATGTCATTTTATTCAATGTCGGGTAAAAGTTTCACAAAATTGGAAGCAACGTCTGCAAAATGACCTATACAGTGTTGACGGGGACGCTAAACCTCAAATCAATCAAACAAACAAATTTGTAGTTGTGTCACCAATATGTGTGTACAAGGTGTATGTGTTATACAAAGACATAAAATTTAAACAATCAACAACACTAACAACAACAATAACAACAACATCAACATGAGCAGTGACAGCAGCAGCATCATCAACAACATCAACATTTTATGTGCGAACTTCCTGCAAGCCTGATCCTGGCGGTACTTTACTTTTAATCACCATGTTGATCGAGCAAGCCTGGACTATTAAATACAAAAAGGGCTATGGGCTATTGATGTCCCCCCCCTCTCCCCCCCGCCCCCCCCCCCCCCCCCGGCATCCTTCGTCAGCAATGGCCGGTCCGGATTTGATGAAAGTTTACGAGGGTCGCATTTTATCCCTTTTCCTCAACTCGTTTAATAAATTCAATTATATATGATATGATAAATAGAATCTTACATGACCATCCTCTATAGCTGAGTAATATATGCCCATATAAACCTTATTTCCTCTACATGCCAACAGGCCTATTGCATCTGAAATATATGTATGTCTATTGAAAAGCGTTACATAAAAAGGGACGGCCCCCGCCCATCTGGGTTTGAAGAAATAGATAGGCTACACGATGCTTCCACGCAGAGCTGAGACCGACCCGCACGCAAGTACTGGTAAACCGCTTAGAGGATCTAAGCCTGTCCAGGCAAAGCGGTGCGAGTCGGGCCGTCCATGCATATAAACCTATTGGTTTCATTGGGCGACAGGGCTTGGGATGTCATTTCATCTCAATGTCGGGTAAAAGCCCCACAAAATTGGAATCAACGTCTCCAAAATGATCCAGAGAGTGCTGACGGGGACGTTAAACCTAAACAAACAAACAAACAAACATTAAAAGGGCATTTACAATTTGTGCTATACTGATTCTGCTCAACTTTCTTTATACATAAATGGTGCCATGCCTTGTTAACAGGATTCAAATATTTCAAACTTTAACATGTTTGGTGCAGTTAGTTCAAATATTATGATCTCAAAGGGGCATAAAATGTGTTTTATACGTCTTTTATGATATTTGTTCATGCATAAAGCAGCCGCTGCATCCCATTTTTGATAACCCTTTCACCCCTGAGCTTCTGAACTTTTTAATTTGGATACATTTCCTGTCTTGTAAACCGTCTTTCTTTTTTTCAAAAATCATTAACAAAATGGTAAACAGTGTCGACCCCGATGAAATGGCTCATTATGAACCATCTCGTCTGGATCAACACTGTTAGGTATATACGAACCTAGACGGTTTAAAGTGTTGAAATGCTTAGAAAATACATCTGTTCAGGGCATTTAGATCTGTTTGCTTTACACCATTTAATCACCATTTAGGACAGAAGTGCCTGCACACATCCGGATAGTGGATACCCATGTAAACCCCACATTATACGGAGTAAAGTGGAGTTTGCAAGGGAATATATTATGTTTTCTTTATTCTTGCCCCTAAACAAATATTGTAAAAAATTCAACTTGGAAAATTTTTAGATCTTGAAAACTTTAACTTCGTCAAGGCCAGCTATAAAGGACATGCACAATCAGTGCAGTCCTAGATCAAATGCCGCAGAACGCCATGTCTGATCAGGGTTTACACTGCTTGAAATACCGGATTGTTTGTAAAAAAAAAATCCTGAAACTGATAATGGACCTGTCCAGGACGGTTCTAAGCCATATATATTGGTTGCATTCTCTGTTCAGCTCTCGAACGCCGACACTGCAGCGACCGACGCCTTCGCATGCATTAGCGCCGCCCTCGCCAGAGCCTTCTCTACCAACACCGCTGGAGCCACCGCAAGACTTCGCCGCTTAAGCCAGCCTTCCAACCGCTCGCTGCAGACATGGACTTTGTAATCTCATCACAATGTCGGGTAAAAATAAAAAGCAACGTCTCCAAAATGACTTAAGTAGTGTTGACGGGGACGTTAAACCTGAAATCAAACAAACAAAAGTATATCTTAGTATCAATAAGATATACTCATTATGACATAGGACATTCCAGTAAACAGCTTTGGGCGAGGTCATCTCAAATTTACAATGTAGACCCTGATAAGACGCTTTGGTCTATACTGTTTGTCAATGTCTTTTTTATGCAAAGCATATCCCAGCCAGCAAAGCATATCGGGCCAATGTCGGGCCGACAGCGATACGACGGTATCGCTGTCGGCCCGACGTTGGCCCGCAATTTTGTGTCTGTGCCTTTCTTTCTTTGTGCCAAAGTACACTACATGAAGTCAAACGATCATTGTTTTACTGTTTTTGACAATGACATTGATTTATTAAATAGAGATGTGTGTGCATCATTGTAAAAATTAAGGGGATTTTAGGTAATTAAAACATGTGGTTGAAATTTTGATAAATTAGTCCCGTTGTAGAATAGTCTATTTCTCCTTCTTGTCAATGATACAGTTAATGTGTACTCTCTAACCCGTCCATAGAACTAGCTTATTGTTAGTTCTAACCCTTATCTTGCTATTCACGACAACCCCTATCTTTGGAAACAGTGCAGATCCAGATCAGATGGCTTCTGATGAAGCCATCTGATCAGGATCTACACTGTTTGGCATTCAGTTTATGAATTTGTAGCATTAAATTACATCAAGTAATTTAATTGGCTGATAGACAGAAATGGGTGTGGCTTAAATGAATATTCAGCAAGATAAGGGCTAATAACGAACCCCAGAAAATATCAAATTTTGAGCATGATGCGTTTCTTTTTCAATTGTTAGTACTCATAACCGCACCGCGGAGGCCATTCTACTGAATACCACAAGACGTCAAACCTCAACTCAAACCAAAACCAAAACCAAATCAGAACATACCATTTCCATTAAGGTTTTCATGTTTACATTTCTTTGGGCGACAGGGCTTGAGATGTCACTTCATCTCAATGTCGGGTAAAAGTCCCACAAAATTGGAAGCAACGTCTCCAAAATAACCTTAGTCCTAGAGCTAGCTTGTCAAATGACCAAAATCAACCAAAAATAATGACTTTTAGAAATTTTCCCAATATATGGGTCTAAGAGCTATAGCTTGTCTAGCTCTTAAGACCCATATATTGGGAAAATTTCTAAAATTTATTATTTTTGGTTGATTTTGGTCATTTCACATATTTCACACATTTTTTGGCAAAACAACGTGCCAAGAACCTGTGTCCATACTCATACTTCAGAAACTCAGGGGGTGAAAGGGTATATTTATCAGAAATCGTGATCATTACGCTAAGGGAGCTGTGTGACACAGTACAGTCATTCATTTCTCCAAAACGACCATTTTTCTGATGAAATTTTGTTATATTTTTGTTTTTTATATAACAAACATAGGTTGTGGGTGCTCGTTAGAACCGCCTCATTGAGGCGGTTCTAACGAATACCCACAATCTATGTCTTATAGCAGACATAAGAATAGTATTGAATATCCCGTATATAAAATAGGTTTTAAAGGGATTTTCAATAACGTAATGCAGACAGAAAGATACAAATGCGCATCTGCGTGATCTGATTACCGTATTTATCCACATTAACTCCTTACCATATTTCTCCTCAACCCCTATCCTGGTAAACACAACCCCTGGGAAGAGGATCTACTCTGCCATGTAGTTTGTAACAAATCAGTCTATCAAGTAAGTTGATTGCGGGTAAGTGTGACTAACTTGATTTATTCAGCATGATAAGGGTTAAATTGTGTCTAAAAACGACTGGATGGGTGGCAAACAGTGTAAACCTGGATGAGACGCTGCTTTCTCTGGGTAGGCAAAATTGCTACTTATAATTAGGTTGAACAAATTTCAAGGATATTAGGTTATCTGATTTCTTATTCTTAGATTATTTCCGCCCACGACTTTCGGGTATACAACAATATTACATAAGATAACACACCCCTGTACAAACAGGGTATCTAAATTGTACCAAATTGACCTGTTTATTCTTCCACAGGAAATGTGTCCTTGAAAAAGTCTCTTCTCCTTTGTGCTGACATTATATGAGGGTTAACCCGAAATAATAAAAAAAAATCAAAACTTGTGTTTTCATTTCTTCCCCGATTTTAACACATTTCGGAAAACATTTATTTATTCATTAATTTGTATTTTATTTTTATTATTATTATTATTATTATTTTTTCGCATAGATATTTTTATTTCAATGTTGATATTTTGTAATATATGACGACAGTATTTGTGTATGAGAGAGCAGTCCTATTGATTCGCTCTGTCGCGCCTTAGTCAGCCAATCAGGTAAAGGAGTGGTTTCTACTAATAAACCACGCATACTTCTTTTCCATTCATAAAACCACAGCTTGTGTTATCGGTTAGTTAGGCTGTAGTAAAGTTTGTCGATTTGTGATTACTCTAATAATTTCTAACCGCATGCATTTACCCGCAGATTTGAACGGTTTGACACCGTTCCCGGATTCCCCTCATGAGACGATGAGCCAGGGTGACGTGATCCCGGGGGAGAAGAGCCTTAATTCTGTGCTAGGTGACCACCCCGGGGAACTAGTGAGGACAGGAAGCCCCAACTTCGTCTGTTCCAAGTTGCCGGCACACTGGAGATCTAACAAAACATTACCTGTGGCATTTAAAGTGATCGCGCTTGGAGAGATAAAAGATGGAACTAAAGTGACAATAGCTGCTGGTAATGATGAGAATTACTGTGGTGAACTCAGAAACTGTACGGCTTATATGAAAAACCAAGTAGCGAAATTTAATGATTTACGTTTTGTTGGACGAAGTGGCAGAGGTAAGTCAGTGCGTTTTACTTATGTTTACTTGTATAAACTGATACTGTAAGGTTGGGAAGTGAATCATATTGCACTGTTAAGCTGTAAAGTATACACCATAGATAATATTCACCCACAGTGACCCCTTAGCAAATACCCAGGCAGAACAGTCCAGCGGGCCAACCCGATGTTTGCCCCACATCCCTTGAAATCAATGATTGTGTGCCCTAAAGAACGAACTAACGCTGTCGTTAGTTAACACATTGTTCAAACCTTAACCATTTAATATCGGAAATATGCTAGTAATGACATAAAAAAAATGGAATGGAAGATTTTGTACTAATAATTTGACTGCTATTATTAATGAGCTGGTTAAGCTAAAATACTTTGAGCAACTTGGCCCCATGGGGTAGCCCCTATGTGCTTTTAGCGCCCGGTTACCTTACAAAATCTATCAAGTCAAGTCAACTTGGCCCCATGTTCATTACACCGACTTGTCTAACGTGACACTTGTGTTTTTTTCAGCCCCCAGGATTACAGTTTTGGCGAAAGGGCTTGTGATGTCATTTCATCTCAATGTCGGGTAAAAGTCCCGCAAAATTGGAAGCAACTTTTCCAAAATGACTTTTACAGTGTTGACGGGGACGTTAAACATCAAAGCAAACAAACAAACAAGGGCTACAGTTTGTAAACAACCTCCTTATTTCCGGGACAACATCTAAATGCTTTCTATTACGTCCGCACTGGCACATACAGCCAATCAGTGAACCGACACTGCGGACTTTGTTTATTTGGAGATTTTATTTTGGGGTTGTCAGAAATTGCGTTTTACTGAAATTAGTAATATATTCTATGTTATTATAATTGACAAAAGTATGTATTCAATCTGAGGTAAAATTTACATGCCCCAGGGCATAAAACACACGCGGTTCTGACGTCACTGTCGTTGAAATCGTTACCACCTGTCACCTACCTATGTACTATAAACAATTAACGTAATTTGACGTTGAACCGCAGAATATTAACGAGGACGCAACTAGAGAAACCGTAGGCTCTGCAGTCTCCTGGCGAATGTCCTTTTACTTCCTGAT
The DNA here is from genome assembly GCA_963580285.1 of Lucinisca nassula. Lineage (NCBI taxonomy): Eukaryota > Metazoa > Mollusca > Bivalvia > Lucinida > Lucinidae > Lucinisca > Lucinisca nassula. The sequence goes on along the minus strand of OY757013.1, from coordinate 175,980,811 downwards.
TTAACCATATTTTTCCATGAGGGGTTTCTATGTATCATGTACCATACACGGCAAACACACAGTAAACACTTTTGTTTACGACTATCACCATTTTTGTCAGCTGAACTTGATTAATACCACAATGAAGCGAACATTGTCATCCATAGAAGCCTTAGGCTCTTCACTGTATAAGTAAGTTCGAAACTATAAATTCATCATGGTTGTTGCATGATAGATCATTTTCTGTTCTAACCCATTTTGTACTGAGCCGAATCTCTCTCTTTCCCCTTTTTGTACAATGGGATTCCATTTCGCTATTTAGGGGTATCGGGGGTGGTAGTATTATTCAGAAATGTATTCAGAAAATGATTGAACGGTCTGCAAACAGTGACGGCCCTGATCAGACGCCGCGTTTTGCGGCGTCTGATCTGGACCTGCACTGTTTGCCAATGGGCCATTCTTGGGGCTTTCAGTCTTAAAAGGTTAAGGGGTATTTATACACCCATCACGTTTTCTTAATTTTTCACAAGGGAGACAACTTTAAGGACCTCTGAAAAAGGGGTTTGCGAAGGGAACAGCTTTTGTGACTGTGCTCAGATCCATGGTAATCACCCATCTCTTATATTCAAAGCACTGACAAGATCTGAGGGTCGGGCTTGGGAGACACGGTTCTGAACGTTGACTGATTCTTTGACCAGTTCAAACACATTGAAAGACATTTTACGGCACTTACGGACCCTTTACTTTCAGTGTGCTCTATATATGGGACATTTACAAATGGTGAAGATCCTGATCAGACAGCGCATTCCCTAGCGCCTGATTGGTGTATTCACTGTCTGCTCAAAGGAATCGATGTAAAAGCAAAACGAATAAAATACCGCAATAATCCTAAGTATTGGGATAAATATGCCTAAGCAAACAGTGCAGACCCAGACAAGACTGCTCCTGAAGGAGCAGTCTGATCAGGGTCTACACTGTTTGTCATTCCATCTAAACCCTTTGGATTCCTTGCTGGATCATGAAAAAAAGTGCAAAAGGAGAATTACAGCAAGTCTATAAGGTTTCCGAATTTTTCGGATTTTTGGGTAAGCTTCACAACGCATGCATTATAGCAGGACACCTCCAAAGTTGTTGGGTTGAAAGGGAACGGGTACACCTTCGGGGGGGGGGGGGGGGGGGTGGCAACGCCTGCAAAATTATTTTTGTCTCCCAAAGGAAAGAAACGCTTTCCTTTAAGAGTTGACCCCTTTTCCTGTAGGACAGCTTATAGAAAGGCGAACAGGAAGTCCCGAAAGTTGTCTCCCTTATAAAAATGATGGAAAATCTGCCCCCCCCCCCCCCCCAAGCTTTTTTGTTTTTGTTGTTTGATTTGAGGTTTAACGTCCCCGTCAACACTATTTAGGTCAGTTTGGAGACGTTGCTTCTAATGTTGTGGGACTTTTACTCAACACTGAGATGAAATGACATCTCAATCCCTGCCGCCCAGCGAAACCAATAGGGTTTATATGCTTGACTCGCACCACTTTGCCCGGGCAGGCTTAGACCTTCTGAGCGGTTTACCAGTACTCATGTGTGGTCGGTTTCAGCTCTGCGTGGTAGCATAATGCAGCTCAGTGTATTTTCCAAGCCTCGATGGGCGGAGCCACCATTCCCCATAAGACAATATTAGTCAGTAAAAGGTAAAACCTGATTTAACCCTTTAGACGCCGAGAAAAACGACATCTGAAAATGTCGTCTGCTTTATGTCGTCTGCTGAGAATCATTTTGCAAACTTTTTAAAAATATTTTTGCTAACAAGAGGCGCAGTCTGATCCGGGTCCACACTATTTGAAAAAAAAAAATAAATAAATAAATAAAAATAACCGGCAGACGATGTATAACTTCTTATCAATTGACAAACAGGGGTAGCCTCCACGTGTCTGTGGCACCCGGTTATCTTCAAAACTAGCACCGACCCGACAAACAGACCCAAAACGGGGAGCAACCTGTAAAATAGAAAAGTTTGTTCCACAAGGGCAATTTCTTTTATATCAACTCGAAGCATTATGATCGAGTTGTTGCCCGGTTATCTCTTAAATGTTCATCAGATCTGGCGCTGCCATGAGGATTATACGAATGTCGCGCCTTTGGATGGCGTTTTTTTTTTTTTTTTTTTTTTTCAGCTGAAAGTTCGTTTGCTTCTAAAATTCTCCAATGAAACATTTTTGTGCTTGGCGAAATCGCCACAAACAGTGGTCAAACAATGGTTTAACCCATTTAGTACCGGAAACCCCAAAAGGGGTAATTGGCAAACAGTGCAGGCCCAGATCAGACGCCGCAGAAAAATGTCCTTCAAAAATAGAAAAAAAAAATGAAAAGTAGGCCTGACACCCCTTGGAAGACAAATGGACTTGTCCAACAGAAGTTCGCAAGTATGGCTTAAGGACACATCCATCTTTGTGTGTCAGTTTTGTCAGTCTCCCAGAGAAAGAGATAGAAGAGATAAAAGAGATGGCACAGGGGAGAAAGAGAAAGACGAATTCACCATATTTGCATTATCTGCTGGTTCCTAGTCTGAAGTTTACCAGTGTTGGAAAAACAGGTAACCAGACCCCCTGACATTGAAAGGTCAGGGGGGTCTGGTTACCTGTTTTTCCAATATTGACAATGTGCAAGCTAGGCGCCAGCAAATAATGCAAATATGGTGAATGAAAGTGAAAAAGAACCAGAAGAAACAAAAACTTTACTCCTCTTATTTACCTGCTGCAAGAACAAACTGTTAGACGCCCCGGTGACGTAAGATACACGTCACCTCTGCCTCAATCTGATATCCCAACCCAGCAGGCACATGGCGTTATTGTGACGTCACACCAACGGCGGTGCAACGTCATGACATTTATGCAACGTCACTTTAACGTCGGTGCAACCTCGTGACGTTGCACCGACGTTGATTTGACGTTGCCCTAGCGGTGTGTGTCTGCTGGGTAGATTTCGAAGTGGATAGGCTGGGTAGAAAGGATTAATGGGATTTTAGGTCATTGTGGTGATGATACAAAAAAGCTGCATGGGTGTTTAAAATCTACGTAGTAGGGGACATGGGGGCAAGTCGATGCAAAGAAAATAAACTTGTCATCACATGACAAAAAGACGAAGATGGTGGCAGGATAAAATAACGGACACTAATGGTATGTGTGGGTGTCTTCTTTCACGACCCCTTTTACTCAGACGGGAAATTGGGAAGAGCAAATGAATAAAAGTACGCGAGGTCATAAACTCGATCATCTTGACCATCCTGTTAAAGACTTAAAGACGAAGCGATCGAATTTTACAAGGTTTACCTATGAGAAACGGCGTAAATTAACATGATTGGATAACATGTGAATACTCACGGTTTGTCATACAGGTAAACGAGAGGTCAATAGCTACTACGATTAATTTATCAATGAACTTGTAGTAACCATTACCTTATTTGGGCGTCCTGACGTCACAGTTATACCGAAACACCGAACATGCAGTAATACTTATAATTTTATGAGCACCGTCAAAATTCTTAAGAGCTCATCATATTTTTTTTTATGTTTTTTTTTTTTTTTTTTGGGGGGGAGGGGGTTGGGTTTTACGGCCCTTTCAAGATTATTTCACTCATATCGAGCCGATCGTTATTCAGAGGTGGGCGAAAACCGGAGTACCCGGAGAAAAACCACCTGACCTTCCGTTGCAGAACTTGGCGTCTCACTTTTATGGTTTAGATAGACCCTGTGAGCGGTTTACTAGTACTTTCAGCTCTGCGTGGAAATTCGATGGGCGGGGGCCCGTTCGCTGGCTAGACATTTGGGCATTTCAAGAGTTGCTAGTCTGTGTAGCTATGCAGGCTGGTTTGTTTCTCACCTGGTAGCAAACTCCAGAAGTAAGGTGACGACAGAATGGCAAACAATGTAGACCCTGATCAGACTGCTGATCTGGGTCTGCACGGTTTGCTTAGGCCTATCTACCCCAATACCGGCACACAGTCTTTGACGATTTGTTTGTTTGTTTCTCTGGAGTTCAAGGGCTCGGTCAGCCCTGTCTAGTTCATATCGAGTCAGTTTACCTTACCAAACTTTTCAGGCCTCATATTTTTCAGGCATATGCAGGATTTCAGGCTTTCAGGGCTTGATTTTTTTCTTGATTTCAGGCTTTTTAGATTTTGATTTTTCCTCCTATATTCTGTTTAAAATGACTATTAAATGCTTATCCTGCCGAATATTATTTAGCTATTCCCATTTCTGACTATTTACAAATCAAATTACTTGATGTAATGCATTTATTCAGATCACAAACTGCATTACAAACAGTGTAGATCCTGATCAGAAGCCATCTGATCTGGATCTACACTGTTTGCAAAGGTAATGGTCGTTGTGTTCAACAGGATGAGGGTAAAGGCTACAAAATTAGGTATTTCAGGCATGGAAAAGCTTCGTCAGTATGAGGCCTGACTTTTCCTAGGTAGGCTTATGCAGAAGCAGTGCAGAAATTGACAACTGCCCTTCTTGAATCATAGAGGCGTGTGACCGTAGAAAAAATTGGACGAAAGAAAAGTCTAACAAACCCACGATCTGTGAAAACATATGGGCCCCGTCAAGCGATTTTGGTACTTATCGCCTATGCGAACAGCGACGGTTCAGGAGAGCCTGCGCATCCGCGCAGTCTCGCCAGAACCTTCGCTGCTCGCTCATACAAGCAGTGAATCAAGAGGAACCTTCAGACAGAAAGCCATATCCCTGGCCCCTCTGAATGGCTGGGCTCGAAGACACAAATTCGCTTGGCGGGGCTCATATACGCTTGCAAACCCCAGTTTCTTCTTCACACGCATAAGTGTTGGGGTTGCTAGGATGTTCATTGAAAGGGAAGAAAATCGTCCCTTCCTTTCAGCAAAGCTTAAATATTACGCTCTTTTTGTGATTTTTTCCCCTAAACAATTTGGTGTCATTTCCATTTCGTAATTAAAATTCAAGACAATGCCAGTCGCAAAACCCATTTCTGACGAAAAGAACATTCGACCGCACTGCATAAGATAGCGCCCCTGCTAGCATTCTACATAAATCTACAGCGGGCCGTTAGCGGCCCGTCAGCTACCCTGACGGGCCGCTAACGGCCCGCTGTAGATTTATGTAGAATGCTTACTGGCATTTCCATTTTTAGGAGTGACTGGTTGATCTTATTAACTGTAAGTTTTGAAACGAATCGAGCTAGCAAAGACTGTAGAGCCTTTTCAGTCGACGCAAGTGCGGCGTCTGATCCCGGTCTACACTGTTTGCCGATGTCCCTTTTTGGGTCGCCAGACATAAGGCTTAATGGGTTATGGAAAATCCAGTCCTTAATCAGTCAAGAAAATTTCTGCCGCCACAAAAAGCCGTTTTGTGGAAACAAAGGATTCGTTGTCATGGTTTTATATTTTTATGCGGAAATTTCCAATCTCTTATTCCACTTGAAGCCATAAAATCCTAACCAACAAAAGATTTAACGACAGCATGTTTGGTTAGAAGTTTGGTCATAGTGCCACAGAACAAAAGACAATTATGCCGTGCATTGTCAAGACGAAAAGGATTTCAGCCAAGACTTTTTCGTTATCCGTTATTTGGTCGATTTATGGCATAATTTTGACAGGGCACGTGATCAGCGTGGTAGTTATGGTATCGGGTTACGCTTAAAACTCCTCCCCCACTTTTGTGTTCGTGTGCCTTCTATAAAGCAGTTTAGCCGTCTTTTTTCTGACACCCTTAAGCGTACCGAGTTTGATTCACATTTCCATAAACAGGACTTTCGGTAAACAAATATGAAATCCGAAATAACTAGTTTCCAAAATAATACTATTTTTCAAAAGCCTCGAAGCTATAACTGTTATGTGATTTTCATAGTAGTATATGATCACAAAATACCCACCATGGAGGGTACCACCACGTTTGGTTTGTTTGAATTGAGGTTTAGCGTTCCCGTCAACACTGTTTAGATCATTTTCGAGACGCTGTTTCCAATTTTTATGGGACTTTTACCCGACATTGAGATGAAATAACATTTCAAGCCCTGTCGCCCAATGACGGAAGGCTTATATGCACTGGGAGGTCTGACTCACAACGCTGCCTGGACAGGCTTAGTCCTAAGCGGTTTACCAGGACTCGTCTGTGGCCAGTTTCAGCTCTGCGTGGAAGCAAAATGCAGCCCAATCGATTTCTCCAAGCCCGGACGGGCGGGGGCGAATCATCACGCTAACAAGACCATGTAATGAGTTCCCCTCTAGACGTCACTAATGCCAGTCGCAAAATCCCGTTTCTGACGAATAGAACATTCAGTCGCACAGCATTGGACAGTTCATTTCCATTTTAGGGGTGTTCGGTTGATCTTAGGAATCACCATTTCTCCAAATCCCGATGGGCGGGGACGCAAACCGACATTGTAAATACTGAAACAAATCCGGGAAATTCCGCTATTAAGACCACCAAAAATTAAGACTAATTCTCCTTTAAATTCTCCTTTAAAAAGCATATTTGAAAAGTTTCAGTCATTCTTTCTGTGTGATTTCTGCACTTAGTGTCTTCTAGAAAGAGACCGCCTTTGGGACTGTTCAAAGGTGGTCTTATTATAGGAATTTTACTTCAGATAAGTAACGAGAATTATTTTGGAATATTTTTCTTATTCCCCCATTATAACTGAATTATGTTGGAGGTACTTGTTAAATTGCCTCATCGAAGCGACACAGCATATTTGATCAAGAGCGAGCAAGCCTCGTGATGCCGGACAGTGTCCCTCGGGACGGATTTTTCCATTCACCCCTCACACCCATATAAGATTCTTATATTCTTGCACACAAGACAAGGAAATCCGTGATTTTACCCTGGGATAGAAATTTATGTTCTGACTATGGTGTTCATATAATCGCGTGTGTGATAAATGCACTGGTATGATACGACCTCGTATGCGCCGTCGTTATGGTTGACGTCACAGCACAGTCCCTCCAGTGCCATCACACTATGGTGGACGTCGGTAACCGAAGTGACTGCAGCATTTAAAATCCGCGCTAAGATAAGAAAGGAATCCTATATGGGTGTGAGGGGAAATTGATAGAAAAACCCGTCCCTCGGGATCACTGTCCGGCATCACTCGGCAAGCCTCGTGATGCCGGACAGTGACCCTCGGGACGGATTTTCCATCCACCCCTCACCATAAAGTGAATTAGAAACATACATGTACTTGATACGACGATTGACATTTGTATGAAAGTTTATTTGTTCCCCTAACCTTTTCCGTGACCTTGAGGTCAAGGTCACTGGACGTTTTCTGTCTCGACGGAAAGCACTTGCTGGCAACTCACAGTTCTTTGATTGTTTTGTGGAAACTTATTTGTTTACTTGTTACAGAATATATTAAATGTAATTTTATACTGCAAGTATCCGTCATCTAAAAATTATTGGAATAATATAGTCTATTATCTTAGAATAATGATCAATTTTATCGAGAGTCGTGAAATATCAAACAATCCTTGAAAATGTCAGCTCACAATTTCCCTCGACAGTTTCACCTACGATGTCTGTAATTTGCTTCGCATTTGTTTAACCCACTCAAAAAAAAAAAAAAAAAAACTCTGAAAATTCAATTCAACGACGATTATAGAGTCTCCACGTGAATGAAATGTCATGGAGCCGATGTGTTTTTCTTGATTTTTTTGGACACAATGGCATCAGCGGCGTAAACAGTGCTACTGTATCGCATACTGTATTAACACTAAATAAGTGGAATGGGAACACCTGGCAGATTTTTTTTTCGCCATTTTTCAAAGGGAGACAACTTTCGGGACTTCCTGTTCACTTTTCTATAATGCCTGCCCATTTTGAAAAATGGGTCTACTCTTAAAGGAAAGAATTTGCTCCTCAGGAGCAAATTCTTTCCTTTAAGATTTGACCCCTATATTGACATGGGAGGCAAAATACTTTTGCAGGAGTTGCTTCCCCTGAAGATGTACCCATTCTCCTTAGATGGACTTCAAACATAAATTATTCATAATTTTGTTTTTGACATCTGCTCAGTGACCAACAGTGTAGACCCTGATGACACTGCGTCAAGACTTAAGGTCTAGAATAAGCAAACGAAAAGGTTTCTTCGTATAACGAAAACAAGCCTTTATAATTCTGACCCCCTTAAACCCCTCTTTTATATAGTAAAACTGGGGTTTACAGGGCTAAACCTTATTTTTCTTATTTCTGCTCTAAATTATAGACTGGGTATTCGATGGCTCCCACCCATCGGAGCTGTTAGAAATAGATGGGCTGCATGATGCCTCCACGAAGAGTTGAAACCAACCGCAGACGAGTACTGGTAAACCGCTTAGAGCGGTGCGAGTTGGACCGTCCGTGCTTATAAACCCTATTGGTTTCATTGGGCGACAGGACTTGAGATGTCATTTCATCTCGATGTCGGGTAAAAGTCCTACAGAATTGGAAGCAACGTCTCCAGAATGACCTATACAGTGTTGACGGGGACGATAAACCTCAGATCAAACAAACAAAAAAAAATTTCGGGACTTGCTGTTTGCTTTTCTATATACTCTATCCCACGGAAAATGGGTTTACTCTCAAAGGAAAGAATTGATCCTAAGGAGCAAATTCTTTCCTTTAAGAGTTGACCCTTATTGACATGGGAGACAAAAGACTTTTGCCGGAGGTGGCTCCCCTGAAGTTTTTTTTTTTTTTTTTTTTTATCTTACTTCGCCATATAATTCCCGTCTCGCCGGAAAACACGCCTATATAATTTTGATCCCCTTAAGCCCAACAGGGGTTAATACGAGTATACATTATGTTTTCTTATTTCTGCTCAAAAACATAGATTTTGGTACTCGTTAGACCCGCCTCGACGAGGCGGTTCTAACGAGTGCCCACAATCTACGTTTTGAGCAGAAATATTTCACAGAATTTTTGTACAATCTTTTGGTGGTAAAATTTGCAATATATTTGAATAGGAGTGTTTTCGTAATGCAAAAACAGGTTTGCTCGTGGTTGGGCTTAAATGGTCAATTGATAGCATCTGTCCCTATAGTACAAGCCGTCGCGACAAAACAAGCCACAGAAAAGCTATTCTTAGATGCTTGCAGCCGCTTGAAATCTCCAGTGGATTAATGATGCATTTAGTATTTCGTCTTCAGAAACTCCACTGACAAATGTTGCCTCTTTCAAAGGGCAATCGGAATAATTGCCTGCTTTTATTTATCCCTTAACAAAACCCATTACTAATTATTTTAACAGGAGCCACGTGCGAGAGACTCATTCGTGTGGCTTATGTAACATATGGATATTAAAAGACACAATTTTAAAGATGTTTGAATTTTGTTTAGGAAAAAATGGCTTCATTAAGCCCGTTCTGCAACATATCGCGATGTTTACGAAAAGACCTTGAACTTTTAGCAGTGACAGTAGGCGTAGTTTAAAATCTCCTTAACCATTCATTGTTGACTTTTTAATACGAGTATTTTCACTAATCAACGTGGGTTCGAACAGTGAAGGATCTGGTCAGTCGCATTAGAATGCGGCGTCTGATCTGGTCCTGCACTTTCGGACAGTGTTCCGTATTTTGGTTTTCTGTCTGAAATGGGGTTTAGTTTTTTAGCGTTTAACGGCACAGTCAACATAATTTTGGTCATATCGAGGAGTGGTCATACCGATGAGATCAGGTTACCTTACCACACTTTCCCTGGCTATTACATAGCTTTTAACCCTTACAGTGTACATTCTTTCACCACCCTTCTTGTATCAGCGACAGGAAGAGAATGGTCGTAGAAAACATCTCATGAAAGTGACAGGTACCCAGCAGACACACGTCGTTAGAGCAACGTCAAATAAACGTCGGTGCAACGTCACGACGTTGCACCGACGTTGATGTGACGTTGCAGAAACCTCATGACGTCGCACCGACGTTGATGTGACATCATAATTACCTGCTGGGTATCGAATCCGCACCTCCTAATTGCCATTCAGATGCGCATCCGACTGAGCGCAGTACAAACGGAAGCGTCTGTTTTAAATTTTCGTATGAATAATTTCCTGTCCCGATGTGATATAGAAATATTAAATTTCATGTTTTGTCAGAAAAAAACAACTTTACACTTAATGACTATCGAATGGGATTGACATGCAGCTTTAAGAGCGGTTTAGTGTAATATTTATAATGGTCCATCTGTTAGCAATCCATTATCCAGCTCGTAGATATAATATAGGAAACGTCGTGAGAAACCATACCTTATCCATAGGACACCCGGTGAAGACCCAGATCAACCTGTAACACTTCTCAGTCTCAGATATGAGACATTTTTTTTTAGTTTGATAGTGACTGAGGACGCGGTAAAAACACGTTTTAGTACGCATGTCCAGTATGCACTTTTCGACGTTTACGCTTGGCATAAGGCAACATTGGTGAAGCAAGGCTTATTTTTTTTGAGTCATCAATTATTGTTAAAAAGTTTCCCCTTTAGTGTCCATGATTCATTCCCTCCTTTATGTGCTATTTACCTACCTCGCTGATTTTTAGTCAACGATGCACCGATTTATTCGCTATCAGCTAAAGATGCTACCGTACTGCGCAAAATAAAATAGGTGATTGAGCTATGATGCAGCGCAAAATGAAGTGATGAAGTATTTTTTTTTTTTTTTTTTTTCATTTTAATTTCCGTTGGCTTAGTCGCATCGACTAATCATAACGTGAACATATCCGTAAAATGAACACACCACTAAACCCCACTTTATATACAGAAAACTGGGGTATACATTATTTTGCTTATTTCTGCTCCAAGACATAGGTTGTGAGTACTCTAACGAGCACCAGCAACCTTTGTTTGCAGTGAAAATAAGACAAATATCACAGATTTTCATCAGAAAAGAAGCCATTTTGAAGAGGTGTAAAAATGCAATATCTTGCACGGCTGTGTTATCGTAATGAGAAATAAAACGTAGTTTTTCTTCGGTCTTCTCAAGATCTGGCGATTGGGGATCATTCGGTCAGTTTGTCACTGTCCCTCGTCTCTTTGTTGATTTATAGGTCGATTATTTTTAGAACATTTTGTTCTTACCTCACACCATGTATACCATGGTATTTCTTTGTACGGATATCTCTTTGTTAAAGTGTTTTCGGGGTATTTTCGCTTTGTAGCTAGGAGTTCCGTAAAAGGAGTCACCAAGTGCATAATATCTGCCAATACATCATGAGTTAATGATTTGTTTTAATTTTTTTTTGTATAAAATCATATATTGTTGGCATCCGTTAGAATCGCCTAGCCGAGGCGATTCTATCGAGTAGTAACAATATCTTCTCAGCAGAGGGAAATCGAATATTACCTATTAACTAACCTGCGTACTTCTTTATCTAGAGCACTGTAGGTCATGAATCACTTCTAAAGGGGAATGGGTACTAGGCCAGTACATTTAGCCGGAAATGACCCTTGACCCACAACTAATTCCTTGAGAAATGTTATCAGCAGTTTTAGTATCAGGAAGGTGTCCTGATTTATAGAAAAAAAGTCCTCAAAAAAATCCGAGGGGAAAGGGTATTTTTGGGGGGTGAAAAAAATACGAAAAATGAAGAAAAAGCACAAAAACCAGCCGTATGTTAAATAATTAATACTTGACTTCATTAAATCATCCAAAATGAATATTTCTATCTGGGGGGAAAATACTAAAAATTCTGAAGATAAAAGTTTTCTTTCAATCTTTTTTTTTTTTTGTATATATATATTTTTGTGAAATTTCGAAAAACAAGTATTAGCTTTTATAAAAAGCTAAAAGCTTGAGTCTATGCTAAGCACACATGATAAGTTATTGGTACACCAAAAGATATTTTTTTTTTTTTTTTTTTGTGGGGGAGGGGAAAAAAAGGAAAATCAAAAGCAAACACATTACGAAAACATCTCTATATAATTTTGACCCCCCACTAACCCACTTTTATCTATATACTTGAAAAACTTGGGGTTTAGGGATTATATTTTATTTTTTTTTCTGCTCAAAAACATAGCTTCTGAGATTGTTGATACTCAATAGAACTGCCTCATCTATGTTTTGAGTAGAAATAAGTGAGTGAGTGTGTTTGAGGTCTACATCCCCTCAACAGCAAATGTCATATGCAGAGGTTTCAAAAACATTTCGGCATCTAGATTTCAAGGAAAGATAGGAGAAGTGGGATTTTCAATGTTATCTGAATAAAGCCCTTACAAATTTATCAAGCGTAGCAGGGGAATAATGTCTAAGTAAACGGGAAAATCCCCACTACCCGTCTATTGATGAAACCCCTGCATACGGAGACCGGACCTCGGTTTAAAGACTCATCTGAGAGTCTGGCGAAGCCCTTGGATCGAACCCACGACTCCTGATTTATGAGGCTAGTAGCTTATCCACTACACCATGGCGCTTCTTTTAGCAGAAATAAGAAAAATAATGTACATGTACACCCCCTAAAACTCCCAACTGCCCCACCCACCCAGGTGTAAATGGGTAGCAGTGGTGTAAAAGTCATCTGCCTCTCCCTCGTGCGCGTAAAAACATCCAGAATGAGTGTTCGAGAGAGATTAATTAAGCTTGAGGCTTTCATCGCAATCGAACTAAAATAAATTAGTATAAACTAAAACTCCAGTAGGAGGGGGTTACTATCGAGAGACATTACGAAACACGCCTAAACAAAAACATTGTCAATTGTTCAGCCCAAAAATGGAATTTTAAGATAAAAAAAATGAGGTTTTTCTTATTTCTGCTCAAAACATAGATTGCGGAGCTCGACAGAAGCGCCTGAACTTGGCGGTTCTACCGAGTACCCACAATCTATGTTTTTGAGCTGATATAAGAAATTTTATATTTATCCCTGTACTATATAAAAGTGGAGATCGACGGGTCAAAATTATATAGGCGTGTTTTTTTTTACCCCACCCATCTGGGCTTGGAGTAATAGATTGGGCTGCTAATGCTTCCGCACAGAACTGATACCAAACGCATATGAGTATACTGCTAAACCGCTGAGAATATCCAGAAAAGTTGCTGCGAGTCAGCTGTCCATGCATGTAAACCCTTTTGGATCCATTGGGAGGCAGGGATTGAGATGTCATTTCATCTCAATGTCAGGTAAAAGTCCCACAAACTTGTAAGCAACGTCTCGTATTCGTGATGAATAAGACAAACCTCAGAATTTTTCTCTGGATTTTTGAATATGCGTGTTTTCCTTATGTTTTTTATGACCCCAACTTTAAAAAAGTTGGAGGGGCATATTGCTTATGGTTCGTCCATTCGACTTTCCTTACGCCTTTGATGCATAGCAAAACGCAAAAAAACGTGCATGCTAGGGTTTTGAAATTTCATATATCGATTCTTCATTGAAAATTAGCTAACGCGTATTTTTTTCTCATCCGGATTATGCCCCTTTCAAAAGTCATTGCCCTTTGAATTTTTTTTATATTATCTTGTCAGCAAAATATCTAAAAATCTATTGGAGCTAGAGCCTTGTAAGTTGGTGGCAAGTAGATGTCCTGATAAACTTTTGACTAAATTCCGAAAAATACTTTGTGGCTAATGGCCCTTTGTCACTTTGGGTACATTGAAGGCCTATGCTTTGTGATGCATAGCAAAACTTTAGAACCTTGTATGCCAGGGTTTTGAAATTTCATATATGGATTCCTCATGGCAAATTAGCTGAAAGATATTTTTCTCATCCGGATTTTGCCCCTTTTAAGGTTGTTTGAGTCAACCTTTGTGTTCAGTCAGCTCAAAACAGTTATTGTGCGCAATGTTGAGAGACACAATTTGTAAATCAGTTTCAAGGGGGTACACATCTATTATTTTCCTGCCTGTTAAAAAGTCGTCGGCCAATTTCTATTGCAGTAAGTAGATAGGACAGTGTTGCAGTTGTTCTGATTGTGATTTTTGAGTGGTTGCTTCCACAAAGTCACACATAGCTATCAGAATCTTACGTGCGCCATGTTACCGGAATACACCGTATGCACATATTTACGATATTAATTCATTTGATTTTGATGGCACAAATGTGCTTCCATACATTAAAATTTTGTCATGAGACATTGACAAATATATTTCCGACCAAAAAAAAAAAAAGTTTATTTTTACAACTTGAACATAGATCTTGTTTATCAATAACATTCAAGGAAAATATAAATGGCATGTATTAAAAAATAGAATGTAGAAAGACTGCACTTTATCAATTTCTGACGTAAGTTTTGTTTTTGATGACGTCATTTGTTTGCGCGTGAGGAGCCTTACAGCCGGTAAAACAGTGTATGGTGCTGTTATCTGGCCATTACTTATTTAATGCTTTTTCTGCGGATTAAATCCTAATTTTCTCAGAACTGGCACGGATATTTTTTGAGGACTTTTTGTGGGTAATTACTATAACATAGCCCTGTGTTTTGGTGTTAAAAGAATTTCTCAAGGAATTAGTTGGACCATAAAAATTAAAGTACCTCGCCTATACACCTTCAGGGGAGGCAACTCCTGCAAAAGTATTTTTGCCTCTCGTGTCAATAGGGGTCGACTCTTAAAGGAAAGAATTTGCTCCTGAGGAGCAAATTCTTTTCCTTTAAGAGTTGACCCCTTTTTCAGCAAGACTGAGTCTATAGAAAAGCAAACAGGAAGTCTCGAAAGTTGTCTCCCTTTGAAAAATTGCGGGAAAATATGCTAGGCGTTCCCATTCCCCTTAATATGATTAAATATGTGCGTGTAGTCTTTGTTCGTGTATGTACTTTTACATAAACCACACTTTCTTGGCACGTAAATATTTTTCAAGGCCTTTGACTATTAAAACAAGTGTGACAACAATAAACGTCGGTGCCTTTGAAGTTGTTTACATGTCATTTGCATCATATGAATAAACGCTCTAGGATCAAATATTTAAAATTCTGTGGGAAGTAAGGAATTATGCCTGAATGCAGGGTTTCTGCAAATAGTAACGTGACTTTGTGGCACTAGCTAATTGTTTATACTGAACACTGTTGAGCTTGATTGTGGTTAAGTGTGTGGTTTTGTGTTCAAACCGACTTAGACAGAAATTTAGATGTCCTGTTTTGTGGTGAACCAAACCTTGTACAGTTGTTTTTAAACTAAACTGTCAAATAACTGCATGCGTATAGATTGGGTCGCTCTAAGCATGTGCGCCCCGCGAAGGCTCAGCTAACCCTTCTCTGTGCGCTATATCAGGCCATCCTTAAAAAATTCTTGATTTGCTGTGCTCCTACGTACCCTCACCGATTGTCCCTACCCAAAAAATGTTATTACCATTCTGAGGAAAAGATTTTTTTTTTTTAAATCCTGATTAAACTCAAATTTAACACACTAAGCCAAATTTCAAGAAGATGACATTCTTTTTTTTTTTTTTTTTTTTTTTGCTGTTTTATTTATTTATTTATTTTTTTTTTTTTGCTGTTTTATTATTATTATTTTTTTTTTTCAGAGAAAATTTTCTCTGAAAAAATCATCAAATAAGTATCTGAAATGATGTTTCCGGTTTGTGTATGGTGCTTTAGGGGACACATATCTTCAAATCTAAAAAAAAAAAAAAAAAAAAAAAAAGACCTAATTTCCTACCCACCTCACATATGATGGATAGGAGCACAGCAAACAAAAAAAAAAAAAAAAAAAAAAAATAAGGATGGCCTCAGTGATCATTGTCCCCAAAGCGTCTACAATCGCTTGCAAAGGCACAGTGGTGCGAGTCGAAGCGTCCCCATATATATGTTTGAATGGCAGGTCTCGAGATGTCATTTCATCTCAGTGTCGGGTAGAGCGTAGAAGTCAAACAAAATTGGAAGCAACATCTCCAAAATGACTTTTATAGTGTTGTCTGGGACGTAAAACTTTTAAAACAGATAAGGATTGTTCTAATACAACTAAGATAGTTTACAAACTGATTTGAAACAACAACAAATTATTTATCCGTGTTTGGTCTTCGTTAAGTTAGACTCGTATAGAGTCACCGCCCAGGCTGAGGCGGTTTTGCTTTCTTCCACAAAATTGGAAGCAACATCTCCAAAATGACCTTTACAGTGTTGACGGGGACGTTAAACCTCAAATCAACCAACCAACCAACCTAAAGAAATATAAAATAAATAAATAAAAAAAACATTACAATATCATAACCGTGTGGCTAGTGCATTATTTTATATTTCAGAAACAGTATTTTCTGAGGAAAAGTGTGATATTTTTTTAAATTAATTTCCCAAACATAGGTTTAGGGTGCTCGTTAGAACAAGTACCCACAACCTATGT
The DNA here is from genome assembly GCA_963580285.1 of Lucinisca nassula. Classification (NCBI taxonomy): domain Eukaryota; kingdom Metazoa; phylum Mollusca; class Bivalvia; order Lucinida; family Lucinidae; genus Lucinisca; species Lucinisca nassula. The sequence continues at coordinate 175,964,579 of OY757013.1, read as the reverse complement.
CCTGAAGCAGAAATAAGAAAGTATACATGCTGAACGAGTACCCACAACCTATGTCCTGAAGAAGAAATAAGAGTTGTTGACGTGGTGGTACACACTGGCCCGAATGTCTAAGAAAGAAAAACAGAAATATTAAAAGACAAAGAAAGAAAACTTCCTTTGAATGCTAACTAAAAATAACGCTTATCTCAAAAGTTTTGGGAAACCAAATCTGTGTAATAAGGAAAATAATCCACAATTTCTCGACTGTTAACTCTTAGATAAAAAAAAAAAAATCACTAGTCGTAAACAGGAAATTGTTTGTACATGTACAATTTAAATAGATTAATTCTTTCCGATATTTGATTTTTCAGCTTGTTCATAAATAAAAAAATGGAGGACAGGCGGACAATAATTGCACGTGCTCATTCTGTATAATAGTGAGATAAACGACAACAATATTTTAGGCAGCTGTTGACAAAATGACGCTAATCACATAAGAAATTAGAAACTGCTTATAAGGCTAGATGCAAGAAAACATGACGCCCTTGAACCCCACTTTTATATAATGAAACTGGGGTTTACAGGGGTAAAACTTTATTTTCTTATTTCTGTCCTAAAATATAGATTGTGGCCTCGATGAGGCGGTTCTAACGTGTACCCACAATCCATAATTTGAACAAAAATAAGAAAAATATTACAATTTTTAATCTTAAATTGTTCGATTTTCAGCGTTAGAATTTACAATGTATTTGTTTGTACAGGGGTGTTTTCATAATGGCATGTAGCGAGTAACAAAAGCTCTGGCGAGTATGTGTGATAATTTTCCCATGATCTGTCTTACTAATGAAGATGTATAATATGTTTCTCTTTATTTCTGCGCTTAATATAAACAGCAACGTCCCTTGTAAATATCACACTAGTCTCCCCACCCTAAACACGAAAGAGTGAAATTTTAACATATAATCATTGTAAAAGCATATTTTGGTTGGTTTTGAGAGCCTCGTTGTCATTTCTCATTATTCAACATATAGTTGAGTTTTATGTCGCTTTTATTTCAATAATATGAATAAATCGGGAACTATTTTGTACATTCAGCAAATAGTTGGCCTTCATTAGGACATTCCAGAGCAGTAGAGCACAAACAAGTAGGTCCAGAGTGACCACTGGCCAACTTGTGGTTAGCACTCCCAAACAGAAAATGATGTCTCAGGCTGATTCATTATTATCAATAATTATTTACGTTGAATTTATGCATTAATGCATTTCGTACCTGCCTAAAGGAACAAAGGACTTCTTTTCAATACAGAGGGCACAGCAGTGTGGCCTGGGTCCGCTATCGGATCTTTTGCAGTCACCCACAATTTGGTCCGTGCCTTAAGGGGAATTGGAGCACGTTCAGGGGAGGCAACTCCTGCAAAAGTATTTTGTCTCCCATGTCAATAGGGGTTAACTGTTAAAGGAAAGAATTGGCTCCTTTTTCCGTGGGGTAGGGCTTATAGAAAAGCGAACAGGAAGTCCCGAAAGTTGTCTCCCTTTGAAAAATGGCGGCATGTTTTTCATCATTTTAGCGGGATTTCTTCTAACAATGGCGAAAAGTTGTGAGATTTTGAAGGAAACAACAGCATTATTGCCCATTTTCAGCCTGTTAGAATCGAAATAGATCAGCTCTAGTTTGTGGTCAGTTGTAAGTAGGCAAACCACGCGCGCTGCGCGCTCGTGATTTTATCTACTTCACATCTGACCTCCAAACTGTGATTTATTACTCAACAAATCACAGTTAGAGCTGATCTATTTCTTAAACAAAAAAATGGGGTAACAGCGCTATACAATACTCTTATTATTTCTGCTCCAAATCCTAAATTGTGGGTACTGGTAAGAAAAATATTCGGCTATACATAGTCATGAGAAAAATATGAATTTGGAGTTTGGAAAAAAAAACAGACTGCACTATTGCAAACGGATTAATTCATACTATTGAACTTCATGTACTTTATAGAGGATCTTACATGAGGGTTCATTTCTTCTTGAATTAACCCATTCAATACCAGAAACCCCTAAAGGGGTACCTTGGCAAACAGTGCAGGCCCAGATCAGACCCCGCAGAACGCGGCGTCTGATCAGGGCCTACACTGTTTGCTAGACGTTCTGCCAATTTCCTAATAAATTTTCCAAATAAATTATGAAGAAAACACAACCTGACACCACTTAATTTTGAAATGGACTCCTGCTATATATAAGTAGGAAGAGTCCATTTGGTACACCGTTTCACACACATCTCAGCACGGAGCGCGGCGAATGGCTACAAGGCAAGGGGATGCCCGTTGCCCCGAAGACACCTGGGAAGTGAGGCGACAAACTCCACCTACAGGACCCTTTCCTGCTCTGACTCGGTCCGGCATGTTGACAAGCAAAAAATCATAACTTCGAGCAGATGACGATTTCGACTGACTGCGGCGGACATACGATAGGCACGGACAGACGGACGAGCCGAGCGATGGTCTCCCCATTCACCGGCAACGGAGAATGAGGGTACCACCGAATGACTACGGTATAGTGCCAGCATGGATTCGTTCCCTGGGACCCCACCAGCTGACGACCCGCGACACGGGGAAACTGGAAAACAACAACAACCATTTGGTACAAAAAGGGTTAATTAAACGAGTTGAGGGAAAGAGATAAAAATGCTCGGCGAAGAGGAAAAGGGATAAAATGCTCGGCGAAGCCTAGCATTTTATCCCTTTTCCTCAACGAATTTAATGAATTCAATAATACATGGGCTCGGATGCAAGATTCTGTTTATCATATGACATTTAAAACACATGTTATTAAAGATTATTTTACAAGAAATGTCAAATTTCCGCCATTAGTAAGCGCGACGTCTTACATGTAACGTAACGAAGGCATATCTTACTATTTTGCATATTTAATCCACTAGTGGATTATCGAATTTATTACATGGCGTTATTTCATTCTCAGACGCGACGTCATGTGATAAATATAGGATCTTACACGAACGGTCATTTCATATGAAATTTATGAAACGAGCCTTCGGCGAGTTTCATAAATTTCATATGAAATGACCACGAGTGTAAGATTCTCTTTATCATATGACTACTTTAAATTGGATTTTATCGCCTTCTAATTTGACAATTTTTCTACGAAAACTGCATTGTTGACATGGACGTCGTCATGACGTTACTTAATCCCGCAAAAGTGTTATTACACGTGTGGTCATACGATATTTATTACACGACGTTATCCACTGCTTATCAACGACGTCATATTATAAATTATGATATTCCAAGCTCCAAGTAAATGATGCTTGGGATTTTTCTTGTTGTTTTGAGACCTGATGGAATATGACAGAACATAATATATTTTCGTGTGTCTGGTATCTCCAGGATAATTGTATCGTGACCGAGTCACATCCCATCCCAAAATAAACTGAGCCCCGCCAAGCGAATTTGTGTCTTCGAGCATTCCGTCATGACAAATTTTAACTGCGCATGCCCAGCCATTCAGAGGGACCAGGGATATGGCTTTCTGTCTGAAGGTTCCCCTTGATTCACTGCTTGTATGAGCGAGCAGAGAAGGTTCTGGCGAGACTGCGCGGATGCGCAGGCTCGCCTGAACCTTCGCTGCTCGCGTAGGCGATAAGTACCAAAATCGCTTGACGGGGCCCATTTGATAAAATCTCCATTTTTCACGGTAGCTTGTCAGTTTGCCGGTATCATCTTTGTTGTAGCCAAGATTAACTGGAACCGGAAATAGGTACATCCGATATTTTGGGATATCTTACACGTACCAACAAAATGAACGTACACATTCCTATGTTAAGCCACCTGTTAGGACTGGTCTTAAGCCCCACTTTTGATTGGTTCCAAAGGTGGTCTTGATACAGGAATTTTGCTGTATAAGATCAAACTGTCAATCACATAAATAGTGTAATTATTAGATCAGTCACCGAGCCAAACTAACTCTCTCAGACCTCTATAGACGCGATATTTTACGGCCATTTAATAAGTGTGGGCATTTATGTCATGATCGCTTCATTCAGATTTTCTGTAAATGCAAGGTCAGAGGCACGTGCCAACTATTCTTTAACATTCACGACTTTGTTCAAAGCAGCTATATACTTCATTGTAGTTGTTGTATAACCTTGAATCAGCAGACGACATATTATTGATATTGATCTTATTTTTCCCCCAGAAAACAGGGCTTGACATCTCATGCAAATTATTAATTTGCACGAGATGTCTAATCCTGTTTTCTAGGAAAATTGGAAAAATATTTAAAAATGTCGTCTGCTGAAAATACCCAGCATGCAGAGCGTTAATTAAGCATTTTTGTAGTCTGTATGTTAGCGTATCGGTGTACAAATCAGATTCAGATACAAGAAAGAAAGAAAGAAAGAAAACAAAACATGATATTTCAAAACCTTATGATTCTACATATTTTGTAAAAATCCTATATTCAGACCACCTTTTGGGACTGTTCGAAAAAGGTCTTTAATTGAACCTCATTATCGAAATGGACCCCTGTTGTCTCTAAAGGGGGTAGTTCAAAGTTGGTTAAATATAGGGGTGCACGTCTCGATTAGGTTAGATATGACTGCGACCTGTAATTTTACCACACAACGCTCAGAATATTAAATATTTTATAGGTTTGTATTCCAGGCAGACCATCAGAGTCATGACTTCGCCCACAGAACTTCGTATGTTCATTTCTTAAAGTAACATGGAATTGATTTTTTCGAATTCAGCTAAATGTCAGAGATCGTCTATCAGAGAGAGAGAGAGAGAGAGAGAGAGAGAGAGAGTGAGAGAGAGAGAGAGAGAAATTATGTCCCATTCAGTTAGAATCAGCGTACCTAGGAGCATAGCACGCGCTGGGTGGCTGCTAAGGTGTATAAACATTATTGCTGTAATTGGTCCACCCACACCCGTTTTGCTGCCGCAGTTTTACAATTATATAACTAAAGCAACCACAATTTGGTCAAGTATCGACCACAGTTACTGGAACTATTAATTTACCCAGCAGTATCTATCACAAAAAGTTAATGTAGTAGTCGTAATTAGCGATTAGTTTTATTTCTGTGACAATGTCAATCAATATTTTGGTTAAAATGTTATTTCACGGAAAAAGACCACCGGCAAAACACGGGTAATAACGTAGTATAGTCAGTTCGTCCTATTTTTACGTTTACATTATTGTACCATAACACACAAACGTGTTAGTACATTTTTTTCCACATCTCCTAAATGGTTATTTTTCTGATGTAAATTTGTGATATTTTTCAAAGTTAAAAAAAAAAAATAGTGTATACACTTGTTAACCCCAGTTTTCTCTGTGTAAAATCACATCGAGGCTGTTCTACGGAACCCGGGAAGGGACATGATTTTTTTATTTTTATTATGTTGTGCGAACAAGATAATATCTTGAGCGGACAAGATATTATCTTGTTCGGACAACATATTATCTTGTGCGGACAAGATATTATCTTGTGCGGACAAGATATGATCTTGTTCGCACAACATAATATCTTGTGCGCACAAGATATTATCTTGTTTGCACAACATATTATCTTGTTGGCACAACATAGATCTTGGGAAGTTATGCGGACGAGATATTAGCTTGTGCGGACAAGATATTAGCTTGTGCGGACAAGATAATATCTTGTGCGGACAAGATAATATCTTGTGCGGACAAGATAATATCTTGTGCGGACAAGATAATATCTTGGGCGCACAAGATCTATGTTGTGCAGACAAGATATTATCTTGTGCGGACAAGAAAATATCTTGTTCGCACAACTTAATATCTTGTGCGGACAAGATAATATCTTGTCTGCACAAGATAATATGTTGTCCGTACAAGATAATATCTTGTGCGGACAAGATAATATGTTGTCCGCACAAGATAATATCTTGTCCGCATAAGGTATTATCTTGTGCGCACAACTTATAAAATAAAAAAAATCATGTCCCTTCCCGGGTTCCGTACTGTTCTGACGAGTACCACAATTAGCCCCGGCATACGAAGTATGTCAGGGGGTATATAGTTTTCGTCTTCCCGTCCGTTCGTCCGTTCGTTGGTTCGTTAGTTCGTTCGTACTTCCGTCTGTCCGGCCGTTTGTCAACCTTTACGTCAAAGTTGTGCGTTAAACCTTTTTGATTGCTCATATCTCTGTGACCACATGTTAGATTCTCTTCGTATTTGGTAAAGGATATCTCTATAGCATTACCTTTCATATGGAATATCTAAGCCCCTGGGTCAATCCCACGGTCAAGTCCCTGCCTGGGTAGGATGTCCGTCCGTTTGTCAACTTTTACGTCAAAATTTTATGTTAAACCTTTTTGATTGCTCATATCTCTGTCACCACATGTTGGATTCTCTTCATATTTGGTAGCGGATGTCTGTATAGCATTACCTTTCATATGGAATATCTAAGCGCCTTGGTCAATCCCTGGGTCAAGCCCCTGGGTGGGCTGTCCGTCCGTTTGTCAACTTTTGCGTCAAAGTTTTGTGTTAAACCTTTTTGATTGCTCATATCTCTGTCACCACAGGTTGGATTCTCTTCATATTTGATACAGGATATCTCTATAGCATTACCTTTCATTTGGACTATCTAAGCTCGCGGGTCAAGACCCTAGATGGGCTGTCCATACGTCATTCCGTCTGTTCGTTCATCAACATTTACGTCAATGTTTTGTGTTAAACCGTTTTGATTGCTCATATCTCTGTAATCACATGTTAGATTCTCTTAATATCTCTATAGGATTATCTTTCATATAGAATATCTAAGCCCCTGGGTCAAGCCCCTGCGTGGACTGTCTGCCCGTTTGTCAACTTTGACATAAAAGTTTTGTGTTAAACCTTTTTGATTGCTCATATCTCTGTATTCTCATGTTAGATTCTCTTCATATTTTGTACAGAATATAGCTATAGTATTAACTTCCATATGGAATATCTATGCTCGGTGTGGGGCTAGGTGTCAATAATTAAGACTTAGGCATTTTGATTAAGTCCAAGTTTTGTGTTAACTATTTTCACTGGCCGGGGGTATACGTGCCCCACTGGGCACATTCTCTAGTGTTTTAGAGCAAAAATAAGAAAAATCATGTCAATCCATGCAAAGCCCACTTCTCGCTAAATAAAGTCGGACTTAAAAAAGATATTCATCACACGGACTTCATCACGTGATCAGAGGCAAAACATACGCCACGGCGAAGCAGCAATATCGTTATTGCAATTGCTGTTTGTCTGTTTGCGAACACGCATTTTCAAACATATTGAAAATTTTTTCACCAAAATTGCAAATTTTCAGATAAAAATTATGATACTTTTCATATTTCTGCCCAAAACACATATATTGTGGGAACTCGTTAGAACCGCCTCGGCGAGACGGTTCTAACGCGTACCCACAATCTATGTTTCTTAGCAGAAATAAGAAAAATAATGAATACTCATGTAAACCCCAATTTTCTCCATAAATTGGGGTTTAGAGGGGTGTTCATTTCACGGACTTGTTAACATTATTGCTTCCAATTGTTGACATTATGATAACTTACTCGTGCGACATAATGTATTTTTCACATCTCCAAAATGGCTACTTTTTATGAAAATCGGTTACATTTTTCTTATATATGCTCAAAATATATATAGGTTGTGGGTGCTCGTTAGAACCGCCTCACTGAACCCACAACCTATGTCTTGGAGCAGAAATAAGAAAACTTTACCCTCGTGAACCCCAGTTTTCTCCATATAAAGTGGGGTTTAGGGGGGGGGGGGGGTGGGGTCTTCGTTTCACGGACTTGTCCACGTGATGAATTACTGACAGTTGAAACGAGGGTCATTCAAAAGAAAATTTAAAGCGGTTTCTTTAATCTTTTGTAAAATAAGTTTCTTGGCAAATATTTCATTAAGGCGGTGTTATACATTTAAAGTGTATTGTATAACATGTAATAAAGACAGGATTTTGTTCAACTTGCTTAGCCAATTGATCTATGCCGTAATAACAATTCAGGTTAGAATGTTAACAATTTGGCCTTGAAATTGCCCGCATTCTTAGCCAAAAACAGAGTTCAAATCATTCAAATCAGGCGCACCTTTATAAAAGGCACACATCGCATTCAACGATACACGCGTCATTCCTATATTAAGACCACCGATGAGACTGTTCAAAAGTGGTCATTAAGTCCAGTTTGGAATGCAAAACCCGGTCAGTACTAAATTCAAAATATAAAAAAAGAACCCGATCATCATACGGAAGCCCTGAAGGGTTATTTATATTTGAAAAAAATATTTATTTATTACCTGTACTTATGTATCATCATTACGTATATTATACTTAATATTTGTATATTAACCCATATATGCCTCGCGGCCCTTTTCTGGGACATTGGCAAACAGTGCAGACACAGATCAGACGCCGCAAAACGCGGCGTCTGATCTGTGTCTTCACTATTTGCTTAAATAACACTCATTTTTGTAAAATTTCCTACAAGCAATAACAAACCTGACACCCCTTTAATTGGGAATGGTCCACTCCAAACTTACTGGATGGAATATTCCATTGTCATATATGGGTTAAATATTATGAATTAAAGTTGGATTTCATCACGAAAACACGCCTATATGATTTTGACCCCTTGAGCCCTACTTTTGTATAGTAAAACTGTGGTTTAAAGGGGTACATCTTATTTTTCTTATTTCTGCTCTGAAATGCAGATTGTGGATACTTTAACGAGTACCCACAATATATATTTTAGAGCAAAAATAAGAAAAATATCACAATTTTTCATCTTAAAATTTTCGTTTTTTTAGGCGGTAAAGTTTTTAATGTATTTGTATAGGTGTGTTTTTGTAATGCGATCGTAGAAACCCGTGCAGTACTTGATTATCTCTCTATCTGGCAATCAACAACTTAGTTCTGTTCTGTTCTGTTCAACAAGCTAAATCATTTTGGAATGATATCAGATTATTCACCCAAACTAGAATTTAAAATGAAGTGGAAACCCATGCGCCCTCTGCCGGGTCAATTGAAACTTGGCTATCATGTGTGAATGCATGTCATTGTCAAAATATTTCCGTATAATAATGTCAGCTGGTGCAATTTAAGGAAATAAATTTTCATTTACATCGCGATACGGATACTCATGTATTATGTTTATACCTGTAAAAAACAAGGAAATTTCCTTATGTACAACTTTTCATACATGACAACTCATGAAAAACAGTTTCATGGTCGTATAAACCAAATTGTTTCCTGGTTTGTAAGTGTAAATATATCATAAGCATGACTTTTGCTTACTAATTTTGAAGGTTGGTCATCCTAGGACGTTAAGTCCCGTGACTAACACAACGTTAGGCCAAAACGTGTAATATAACCACGAACAGAATACGGAAGCGGAAGCCGTGATACCAATGTTCTTGCGTGCGACTGGATGACGTCAAAACTACTGTCGGGAATCTGACGTCATCACGTAAGGTTCGCAGCTCACAGCGCTTTCCGCTTCGTGCAAAATAGTATAATTTAAATTCTTATCATGCTGTTTACGACAACCACTATCTTTGGAAACAGTGTAGATCCAGATCAGATGGCTTCTGAAGAAGCCATCTGATCAGGTTCTACACTGTTTGAAATACAGTTTATGGATTTGTGAGAATAAATAACATCAAGTAATCTGATTTGTTCAAAGTCAGAAATGGGTGTAGCTTAATTGAATATTCAGCAAGAGAAGGGTTAACAAACAATCAATTAAGTACAATAGAATTGAAAATTGTCATTTTGGGAGTATAATCGTCTGTTATATAGTCCCAAAACGTCCCCTAATTTGTGACCGTAAAATCCCTCCGATTTAGGTCAACCTCCCCGAATGTCAATTTTGAATATAGGTATCCCCAAATTAATGCACCACCAAAGTGTCTATTTTGTCTCCCTTCTCAATAGGGGTCTCCTGTTAAGGGGAATGGGAACACCTAGCATTTTTTCCCCGCCGTTTTTCAAAGGGAGACAACTTTCGGGACTTCCTGTTCGCCTTTCTATAGGCCTCATCCCACTGAAAAAGGGGTTCACCCTTAAAGGAAACAATTTTCTCATCAGGAGCAACTTCTTTTCTTTAAAAGTAGACCCCAATTCATATGGGAGACAAAATATTTTTGCAGGAGTTGCTCCCCTTGAAGATGTATCCATTCCCCTTAAAAGAAAGAATTTCCTCCTGAAGTAGGCTTAAGTAGCGGACGGAGGTGCGGTTGCTCAAGCTGGTCATTTGAATAAACATCACGTGAACAAGTCCGTGGAATGAAGACCCCCGCTATACCCCACTTTATATAGAGAAAACTGGGGTTTACGGGGGTATACGCCAATTTTCTTGTTCTTGCTCCAAGACGTAGGTTGTGGGTACTCGTTAGAACCGCCTCACTGAGGCGGTTCTAACGAGCACCCACATCCTATGTTAGTAGTATTTATAAGAAAAATATCAAGGATTTCCATCAGAAAAATGACCAGTTTGGAGGTGCGAAAAATTGCGCTATGTCGCACGAGTACGTTATCGTAATGAATTGTCATGCTCATAAATATTTAAATTTTTACAATTGTAGGCATTTTATATTTATGAGCAGGAAAGTCATTCGCTGCTGAAAATGCTTATTTGCGGATTTCGCTTGAAGTGAAATTACACTTATTAGACTAGGTAAAATGAAGACCATTACCAAAACACGCCTATATAAATACATTTTAACCTTTACCGCAGAAAAAATGAAAATTTTTAGATGAAAAAATGTAATATTTTTCTTATTTCTGCTCCAAATATAGATTGTGGGCATTCGTTAGAACCGTCTCATCGAGGCGGTTCTAACGAGTACCCACAATCTATATTTTAGAGCAGAAAAAAAAAATAAGGTTTACTCCTGCAAACCCCAGTTTTACTATATAAAAGTTGGGTTCAAGGGGGGTCAAACTTATAGAGGCGTGATTACGTGATGTAAATCTTTGTGTGAGAGAAAAAAATATATACTTAAAAGGATTATTGCCTTCGCTCATTGTCATCTGTAAGTGGCCAACTTTGTGACTGCTCAAAATTGCTTTTAAAGACCGCTTTTGAACAGTTCAATAGGTGGTCTGAATAGAAGAATTTTAGAGTATGTATGCGCAGTAAATTTCATGTCAATTAAGTTGCGTAAGAAAATGTTTTTTATTATTATTATAATTATTATTGATTTTGCTTTTACGGCCCTTTCAATATCATTTCACTCATATCGAGCCTATCGTTAATCAGAGGTGGGCGAAAACCGGAGTACCAGGAGAAAAACCACCAGACCTTCCGTTGCAGAACTTGGCGTCTCAGATGTGACCCTAGCCAGGCTCGAACGACAGCGGTGAGAGATCGTATCATTAAGAGTCAGCGCTCTTATCCCCTAGGCCACGGAGGCCCGTTAAGAAAATGTTTTTAACGTTCTGGTCTCTTCGCACCGCGCGCGGCACTCATGAAGTTTCTGTTTACGTTTTTATATACGTAACAGCACCGTAACGCTGCTTACTGTGTGTACACCACGGACGGAATAAAAGGATAAAAAAAAATACGCATTAAAATCAAGGTGGTACCTTGTTAATGTCATTGTTTACATCGAATGATACAAATCAGACAAAAATAGTTCAAATGTATAATAATCATTGGATCATAATTTCATGTCATTGTAATAACATTAATTCAGGGCGTTGCGTTGCGTGACGTTACGTGACGAGACGTTCTACCTTACAGACGTGGGCACTGACGTTTTACGCGTTAAACATTGATTTGTAATTATGCATGCCTTGGGCCAGTTGTTCAAAGCATCGTTAGCTTAACGAGCTCGTTAGTGGTCGAATTGTTAACTGTTGTTAAGTTGTACAATATTGAAAAGGTTGGTATTTTTGCTGAAAAAATTGTGAGCAGCTTTTGCACCTGAAAAAGCTGCTCACACTTTTTCAGCAAAAATTTTAGCATATTTGCTAAATATAAATGATCAAAGTTTTAACTGTACGTTAAATGAATGATAAATGATCAAAGTTTTAACTATACGTTAACTAACGACGTCGTTAGTTTTGAACAATTGGCCCCTTGTGTACATTTCAGAAGATACTTCTACATCTTGTTCATTGATGTTTGCCGCCCCCGCCCATAGGGGCTTGAAGAAATATATGGATTGCACGATGCTTCAAAGCAGAGCTGAATCCGGCCCGCACACTAGTACTGGTAAACCGCTTAGAGGATATAAGCCTGTCCAGGAGCCGCGGTGCGAGGCGGACCGTCCATGCTAATAAACCCTATTGGTTTCATTGGGCGACAGGGCTTGGGATGTCATTTCATTTCAATGTCGGGCAAAAGTCCCACAAAATTGGAAGCAACGTCTCCAAAATGACCTTTACAGTGTTGACGGGGAGGTTAAACCTCAAATCAAACAAAAATAAAAAAAAAAATCACTGATGTTTGAGTTGGTGCATGGCAAATATACAATGCTCTATGCGACGACCAAAGTCTCAGCCCAGCCTGCACATCAAACCACTGTGACAAAAATTGAGGATGTAGAAGGTTCAATCATGCGATCAGCGAAGACTCTGGTCAGACTGCGCGGATGCGCATGCTGATCTGATCTTCTCTGGTCGTACAGACGTGCACTGGTTCATTAATAAGTAAGTCCGTATGTACAATTAAAAACGTACGCGCGCGTGTGTGTGCGTGTGCGTACGTACGTGTGTGTGTTTGTGTTCACACGAACAGATCTTGACTGTGTTAGTCACAGTTTTGCACGGCCAGGTAAAGTTGGCAGAACAGCAGAACCAGCAGAAGAAATGGTCAAGTTAGCAGAACAGCAGAACGAGCAGAACGAAATGGTCAAGTTAGCAGAACAGCAGAACGAGCAGAACGAAATGGTCAAGTTAGCAGAACAGCAGAACGAGCAGAACGGATTGGTCAAGCTAGCAGAACAGCAGAACGAGCAGAACGGATTGGTCAAGCTAGCAGAACAACAGAAGAGCAGAACGAGCAGAACGAACTGGTCAAATAAGAGCAGAACCAGTAGAAAATGGTCATATTAGCAAAACAACTAAACCAACAGAAGAAATGGTCAAGTTAGCAGAACAACAGAACAAGAAAAAAAAAAAAAAAAAAAAAACAAGACTACATACAAAGTCTCTCCAAAAGATGGTGTATGCGGTTTTTTGTCTCCGAATTTCGGATTTTTTCTCTCTATACTTAGTCGCTATAAAAATGATGAAGAACGCCGTTTACCGCGCCTTCCTATCGCATTTATTAGCTGAGATATTGAGAAAAACATCATTTTTGTATTCTGCTGGGAAGATAGAGAAAAATTTTTGTCTCCGAATTTCGGATTTTTTCTCTCTATACTTAGTCGCTATAAAAATGATGAAGAACGCCGTTTACCGCGCCTTCCTATCGCATTTATTAGCTGAGATATTGAGAAAAACATCATTTTTGTATTCTGCTGGGAAGATCGAGAAAAATTTTTGTCTCCGAATTTCGGATTTTTTCTCTCTATACCTAGTCGCTATAAAAATGATGAAGAACGCCGTTTACCGCACCTTCCTATCGCATTTATTAGCTGAGATATTGAGAAAAACATCATTTTTGTATTCTGCTGGGAAGACCGAGAAAAATTTTTGTCTCTGAATTTCGGATTTTTTCTCTCTATACTTAGTCGCTATAAAAATGATGAAGAACGCCGTTTACCGCGCCTTCCTATCGCATTTATTAGCCGAGATATTGAGAAAAACATCATATTTTTTTTCTTCTGCTGGGAAGACCGAGAAAAATTTTTGTCTCACAATTTCGGATTTTTTCTCTCTATACTTAGTCGCTATAAAAATGATGAAGAACGCCGTTTACCGCGCCTTCCTATCGCATTTATTAGCTGAGATATTGAGAAAAACATCATTTTTGTATTCTGCTGGGAAGACCGAGAAAAATTTTTGTCTCCGAATTTCGGATTTTTTCTCTCTATACTTAGTCGCTATAAAAATGATGAAGAACGCCGTTTACCGCGCCTTCCTATCGCATTTATTAGCTGAGATATTGAGAAAAACATCATTTTTGTATTCTGCTGGGAAGACCGAGAAAAATTTTTGTCTCCGAATTTCGGATTTTTTCTCTCTATACTTAGTCGCTATAAAAATGACGAAGAACGCCGTTTACCGCGCCTTCCTATCGCATTTATTAGCTGAGATATTGAGAAAAACATCATTTTTGTATTCTGCTGGGAAGACCGAGAAAAATTTTTGTCTCCGAATTTCGGATTTTTTCTCTCTATACTTAGTCGCTATAAAAATGATGAAGAACGCCGTTTACCGCGCCTTCCTATCGCATTTATTAGCTGAGATATTGAGAAAAACATCATTTTTGTATTCTGCTGGGAAGATAGAGAAAAATTTTTGTCTCCGAATTTCGGATTTTTTCTCTCTATACTTAGTCGCTATAAAAATGATGAAGAACGCCGTTTACCGCGCCTTCCTATCGCATTTATTAGCTGAGATATTGAGAAAAACATCATTTTTGTATTCTGCTGGGAAGATAGAGAAAAATTTTTGTCTCCGAATTTCGGATTTTTTCTCTCTATACTTAGTGGCTATAAAAATGATGAAGAACGCCGTTTACCGCGCCTTCCTATCGCATTTATTAGCTGAGATATTGAGAAAAACATCATTTTTGTATTCTGCTGGGAAGATAGAGAAAAATTTTTGTCTCCGAATTTCGGATTTTTTCTCTCTATACTTAGTCGCTATAAAAATGATGAAGAACGCCGTTTACCGCGCCTTCCTATCGCATTTATTAGCTGAGATATTGAGAAAAACATCATTTTTGTATTCTGCTGGGAAGATAGAGAAAAATTTTTGTCTCCGAATTTCGGATTTTTTCTCTCTATACTTAGTGGCTATAAAAATGATGAAGAACGCCGTTTACCGCGCCTTCCTATCGCATTTATTAGCTGAGATATTGAGAAAAACATCATTTTTGTATTCTGCTGGGAAGACCGAGAAAAATTTTTGTCTCCGAATTTCGGATTTTTTTCTCTCTATACTTAGTCGCTATAAAAATGATGAAGAACGCCGTTTACCGCGCCTTCCTATCGCATTTATTAGCTGAGATATTGAGAAAAACATCATTTTTGTATTCTGCTGGGAAGATAGAGAAAAATTTTTGTCTCCGAATTTCGGATTTTTTCTCTCTATACTTAGTCGCTATAAAAATGATGAAGAACGCCGTTTACCGCACCTTCCTATCGCATTTGTTAGCTGAGATATTGAGAAAAACATCAATTTTTTCTTCTGCTGGGAAGACCGAGAAAAATTTTTGTCTCGGAATTTCGGATTTTTTCTCTCTATACTTAGTCGCTATAAAAATGATGAAGAACGCCGTTTACCGCGCCTTCCTATCGCATTTATTAGCCGAGATATTGAGAAAAACATCATT
The DNA here is from genome assembly GCA_963580285.1 of Lucinisca nassula. Classification (NCBI taxonomy): domain Eukaryota; kingdom Metazoa; phylum Mollusca; class Bivalvia; order Lucinida; family Lucinidae; genus Lucinisca; species Lucinisca nassula. The sequence continues at coordinate 175,949,133 of OY757013.1, read as the reverse complement.
TTTTTCTTCTGCTGGGAAGACCGAGAAAAATTTTTGTCTCACAATTTCGGATTTTTTCTCTCTATACTTAGTCGCTATAAAAATGATGAAGAACGCCGTTTACCGCGCCTTCCTATCGCATTTATTAGCTGAGATATTGAGAAAAACATCATTTTTGTATTCTGCTGGGAAGACCGAGAAAAATTTTTGTCTCGGAATTTCGGATTTTTTCTCTCTATACTTAGTCGCTATAAAAATGATGAAGAACGCCGTTTACCGCGCCTTCCTATCGCATTTATTAGCTGAGATATTGAGAAAAACATCATTTTTGTATTCTGCTGGGAAGATAGAGAAAAATTTTTGTCTCCGAATTTCGGATTTTTTCTCTCTATACTTAGTCGCTATAAAAATGATGAAGAACGCCGTTTACCGCGCCTTCCTATCGCATTTATTAGCTGAGATATTGAGAAAAACATCATTTTTGTATTCTGCTGGGAAGATAGAGAAAAAATTTTATCTCCGAATTTCGGATTTTTTCTCTCTATACTTAGTCGCTATAAAAATGATGAAGAACGCCGTTTACCGCGCCTTCCTATCGCATTTATTAGCCGAGATATTGAGAAAAACATCATTTTTGTATTCTGCTGGGAAGATAGAGAAAAATTTTTGTCTCCGAATTTCGGATTTTTTCTCTCTATACTTAGTCGCTATAAAAATGATGAAGAACGCCGTTTACCGCGCCTTCCTATCGCATTTATTAGCTGAGATATTGAGAAAAACATCATTTTTGTATTCTGCTGGGAAGATAGAGAAAAATTTTTTTGTCTCCGAATTTCGGATTTTTTCTCTCTATACTTAGTCGCTATAAAAATGATGAAGAACGCCGTTTACCGCACCTTCCTATCGCATTTATTAGCTGAGATATTGAGAAAAACATCATTTTTGTATTCTGCTGGGAAGACCGAGAAAAATTTTTGTCTCGGAATTTCGGATTTTTTCTCTCTATACTTAGTCGCTATAAAAATGATGAAGAACGCCGTTTACCGCGCCTTCCTATCGCATTTATTAGCCGAGATATTGAGAAAAACATCATTTTTTTCTTCTGCTGGGAAGACCGAGAAAATTTTTGTCTCACAATTTCGGATTTTTTCTCTCTATACTTAGTCGCTATAAAAATGATGAAGAACGCCGTTTACCGCGCCTTCCTATCGCATTTATTAGCTGAGATATTGAGAAAAAACATCATTTTTGTATTCTACTTAGTCGCTATAAAAATGATGAAGAACGCCGTTTACCGCGCCTTCCTATCGCATTTATTAGCTGAGATATTGAGAAAAACATCATTTTTGCATTCTGCTTGGAAGATAGAGAAAAATTTTTGTCTCCGAATTTCGGATTTTTTCTCTCTATAATTTGTCGCTATAAAAATGATGAAGAACGCCGTTTACCGCGCCTTCCTATCGCATTTATTAGCTGAGATATTGAGAAAAACATCATTTTTGTATTCTGCTGGGAAGATAGAGAAAAATTTTTGTCTCCGAATTTCGGATTTTTTCTCTCTATACTTAGTCGCTATAAAAATGATGAAGAACGCCGTTTACCGCGCCTTCCTATCGCATTTATTAGCTGAGATATTGAGAAAAACATCATTTTTGTATTCTGCTGGGAAGATAGAGAAAACTTTTTGTCTCCGAATTTCGGATTTTTTCTCTCTATTCTTAGACGCTATAAAAATGATGAAGAACGCCGTTTACCGCACCTTCCTATCGCATTTATTAGCTGAGATATTGAGAAAAACATCATTTTTTTTTCTGCTGGGAAGACCGAGAAAAATTTTTGTCTCGGAATTTCGGATTTTTTCTCTCTATACTTAGTCGCTATAAAAATGATGAAGAACGCCGTTTACCGCGCCTTCCTATCGCATTTATTGGCCGAGATATTGAGAAAAACATCATTTTTTTCTTCTGCTGGGAAGACCGAGAAAAATTTTTATCTCACAATTTCGGATTTTTTCTCTCTTTACTTAGTCGCTATAAAAATGATGAAGAACGCCGTTTACCGCGCCTTTCTATCGCATTTATTAGCTGAGATATTGAGACAAACATCATTCTTTTCTTCTGCTGGGCAGACCGAGAAAAATTTTTGTCTCCGAATTTCGGATTTTTTCTCTCTATACTTAGTCGCTATAAAAATGATGAAGAACGCCGTTTACCGCGCCTTCCTATCGCATTTATTAGCTCAGATATTGAGAAAAACATCATTTTTGTATTCTGCTGGGAAGATAGAGAAAAATTTTTGTCTCCGAATTTCGGATTTTTTCTTTCTATACTTAGTCGCTATAAAAATGATGAAGAACGCCGTTTACCGCGCCTTCCTATCGCATTTATTAGCTGAGATATTGAGAAAAACATCATTTTTGTATTCTGCTGGGAAGACCGAGAAAAATTTTTGTCTCCGAATTTCGGATTTTTTCTCTCTATACTTAGTCGCTATAAAAATGATGAAGAACGCCGTTTACCGCGCCTTCCTATCGCATTTATTAGCAGAGATATTGAGAAAAACATCATTTTTTTCTTCTGCTGGGAAGACCGAGAAAAATTTTTTGTCTCACAATTTCGGATTTTTTCTCTCTATACTTAGTCGCTATAAAAATGATGAAGAACGCCGTTTACCGCGCCTTCCTATCGCATTTATTAGCTGAGATATTGAGAAAAACATTATTTTTGTATTCTGCTGGGAAGACCGAGAAAATTTTATGTCTCCGAATTTCGGATTTTTTCTCTCTATACTTGGTCGCTATAAAAATGATGAAGAACGCCGTTTACCGCGCCTTCCTATCGCATTTATTAGCTGAGATATTGAGAAAAACATCATTTTTGTATTCTGCTGGGAAGATAGAGAAAAATTTTTGTCTCGGAATTTCGGATTTTTTCTCTCTATACTTAGTCGCTATAAAAATGATGAAGAACGCCGTTTACCGCGCCTTCCTATCGCATTTATTAGCTGAGATATTGAGAAAAACATCATTTTTGTATTCTGCTGGGAAGATAGAGAAAAATTTTTGTCTCCGAATTTCGGATTTTTTTCTCTCTATACTTAGTCGCTATAAAAATGATGAAGAACGCCGTTTACCGCGCCTTCCTATCGCATTTATTAGCTGAGATATTGAGAAAAACATCATTTTTGTATTCTACTGGGAAGATAGAGAAAAAATTTTTGTCTCCGAATTTCGGATTTTTTTCTCTCTATACTTAGTCGCTATAAAAATGATGAAGAACGCCGTTTACCGCGCCTTCCTATCGCATTTATTAGCAGAGATATTGAGAAAAACATCATTTTTTTCTTCTGCTGGGAAGACCGAGAAAAATTTTTTGTCTCACAATTTCGGATTTTTTCTCTCTATACTTAGTCGCTATAAAAATGATGAAGAACGCCGTTTACCGCGCCTTCCTATCGCATTTATTAGCTGAGATATTGAGAAAAACATTATTTTTGTATTCTGCTGGGAAGACCGAGAAAATTTTATGTCTCCGAATTTCGGATTTTTTCTCTCTATACTTGGTCGCTATAAAAATGATGAAGAACGCCGTTTACCGCGCCTTCCTATCGCATTTATTAGCTGAAATATTGAGAAAAACATCATTTTTGTATTCTGCTGGGAAGATAGAGAAAAATTTTTGTCTCGGAATTTCGGATTTTTTCTCTCTATACTTAGTCGCTATAAAAATGATGAAGAACGCCGTTTACCGCGCCTTCCTATCGCATTTATTAGCTGAGATATTGAGAAAAACATCATTTTTGTATTCTGCTGGGAAGATAGAGAAAAATTTTTGTCTCCGAATTTCGGATTTTTTTCTCTCTATACTTAGTCGCTATAAAAATGATGAAGAACGCCGTTTACCGCGCCTTCCTATCGCATTTATTAGCTGAGATATTGAGAAAAACATCATTTTTGTATTCTACTGGGAAGATAGAGAAAAAATTTTTGTCTCCGAATTTCGGATTTTTTTCTCTGTATACTAAGTCGCTATAAAAATGATGAAGAACGCCGTTTACCGCGCCTTCCTGTCGCATTTATTAGCTGAGATATTGAGAAAAACATCATTTTTGTATTCTGCTGGGAAGACCGAGAAAATTTTTTGTCTCCGAATTTCGGATTTTTTCTCTCTATACTAAGTCGCTATAAAAATGATGAAGAACGCCGTTTACCGCGCCTTCCTATCGCATTTATTAGCTGAGATATTGAGAAAAACATCATTTTTGTATTCTGCTGGGAAGATAGAGAAAAATTTTTGTCTCGGAATTTCGGATTTTTTCTCTCTATACTTAGTCGCTATAAAAATGATGAAGAACGCCGTTTACCGCGCCTTCCTATCGCATTTATTAGCTGAGATATTGAGAAAAACATCATTTTTGTATTCTGCTGGGAAGATAGAGAAAAATTTTTGTCTCGGAATTTCGGATTTTTTTCTCTATACTTAGTCGCTATAAAAATGATGAAGAACGCCGTTTACCGCGCCTTCCTATCGCATTTATTAGCTGAGATATTGAGAAAAACATCATTTTTGTATTCTGCTGGGAAGATAGAGAAAAATTTTTGTCTCCGAATTTCGGATTTTTTCTCTCTATACTTAGTCGCTATAAAAATGATGAAGAACGCCGTTTACCGCGCCTTCCTATCGCATTTATTAGCTGAGATATTGAGAAAAACATCATTTTTGTATTCTGCTGGGAAGATAGAGAAAAATTTTTGTCTCCGAATTTCGGATTTTTTCTCTCTATACTTAGTCGCTATAAAAATGATGAAGAACGCCGTTTACCGCGCCTTCCTATCGCATTTATTAGCTGAGATATTGAGAAAAACATCATTTTTGTATTCTGCTGGGAAGATAGAGAAAAATTTTTGTCTCGGAATTTCGGATTTTTTTCTCTATACTTAGTCGCTATAAAAATGATGAAGAACGCCGTTTACCGCACCTTCCTATCGCATTTATTAGCTGAGATATTGAGAAAAACATCATTTTTGTATTCTGCTGGGAAGATAGAGAAAAATTTTTGTCTCCGAATTTCGGATTTTTTTCTCTCTATACTTAGTCGCTATAAAAATGATGAAGAACGCCGTTTACCGCGCCTTCCTATCGCATTTATTAGCTGAGATATTGAGAAAAACATCATTTTTGCATTCTGCTGGGAAGATAGAGAAAAAAATTTGTCTCCAAATTTCGGATTTTTTCTCTCTATACTTAGTCGCTATAAAAATGATGAAGAACGCCGTTTACCGCACCTTCCTATCGCATTTATTAGCCGAGATATTGAGAAAAACATCATTTTTGTATTCTGCTGGGAAGATAGTGAAAAATTTTTGTCTCCGAATTTCGGATTTTTTCTCTCTATACTTAGTCGCTATAAAAATGATGAAGAACGCCGTTTACCGCGCCTTCCTATCGCATTTATTAGCTGAGATATTGAGAAAAACATCATTTTTGTATTCTGCTGGGAAGATAGAGAAAAATTTTTGTCTCCGAATTTCGGATTTTTTCTCTCTATACTTAGTCGCTATAAAAATGATGAAGAACGCCGTTTACCGCACCTTCCTATCGCATTTATTAGCTGAGATATTGAGAAAAACATCATTTTTGTATTCTGCTGGGAAGACCGAGAAAAATTTTTGTCTCGGAATTTCGGATTTTTTCTCTCTATACTTAGTCGCTATAAAAAATGATGAAGAACGCCGTTTACCGCGCCTTCCTATCGCATTTATTAGCCGAGATATTGAGAAAAACATCATTTTTTTCTTCTGCTGGGAAGACCGAGAAAATTTTTGTCTCACAATTTCGGATTTTTTCTCTCAGTATTTAGTCGCTATAAAAATGATGAAGAACGCCGTTTACCGCGCCTTCCTATCGCATTTATTAGCTGAGATATTGAGAAAAACATCATTTTTGTATTCTGCTGGGAAGACCGAGAAAAATTTTTGTCTCGGAATTTCGGATTTTTTCTCTCTATACTTAGTCGCTATAAAAATGATGAAGAACGCCGTTTACCGCGCCTTCCTATCGCATTTATTAGCTGAGATATTGAGAAAAACATCATTTTTGTATTCTGCTGGGAAGATAGAGAAAAATTTTTGTCTCCGAATTTCGGATTTTTTCTCTCTATACTTAGTCGCTATAAAAATGATGAAGAACGCCGTTTACCGCGCCTTCCTATCGCATTTATTAGCTGAGATATTGAGAAAAACATCATTTTTGTATTCTGCTGGGAAGATAGAGAAAAATTTTTGTCTCGGAATTTCGGATTTTTTTCTCTATACTTAGTCGCTATAAAAATGATGAAGAACGCCGTTTACCGCGCCTTCCTATCGCATTTATTAGCTGAGATATTGAGAAAAACATCATTTTTGTATTCTGCTGGGAAGATAGAGAAAAATTTTTGTCTCCGAATTTCGGATTTTTTCTCTCTATTCTTAGACGCTATAAAAATGATGAAGAACGCCGTTTACCGCACCTTCCTATCGCATTTATTAGCTGAGATATTGAGAAAAACATCATTTTTGTATTCTGCTGGGAAGACCGAGAAAAATTTTTGTCTCGGAATTTCGGATTTTTTCTCTCTATACTTAGTTGCTATAAAAATGATGAAGAACGCCGTTTACCGCGCCTTCCTATCGCATTTATTGGCCGAGATATTGAGAAAAACATCATTTTTTTCTTCTGCTGGGAAGACCGAGAAAAATTTTTGTCTCACAATTTCGGATTTTTTCTCTCTTTACTTAGTCGCTATAAAAATGATGAAGAACGCCGTTTACCGCGCCTTTCTATTAGCTGAGATATTGAGAAAAACATCATTTATTTCTTCTGCTGGGCAGACCGAGAAAAATTTTTGTCTCCGAATTTCGGATTTTTTCTCTCTATACTTAGTCGCTATAAAAATGATGAAGAACGCCGTTTACCGCGCCTTCCTATCGCATTTATTAGCTGAGATATTGAGAAAAACATCATTTTTGTATTCTGCTGGGAAGATAGAGAAAAATTTTTGTCTCCGAATTTCGGATTTTTTCTTTCTATACTTAGTCGCTATAAAAATGATGAAGAACGCCGTTTACCGTGCCTTCCTATCGCATTTATTAGCTGAGATATTGAGAAAAACATCATTTTTGTATTCTGCTGGGAAGACCGAGAAAAATTTTTGTCTCCGAATTTCGGATTTTTTCTCTCTATACTTAGTCGCTATAAAAATGATGAAGAACGCCGTTTACCGCGCCTTCCTATCGCATTTATTAGCAGAGATATTGAGAAAAACATCATTTTTTTCTTCTGCTGGGAAGACCGAGAAAAATTTTTTGTCTCACAATTTCGGATTTTTTCTCTCTATACTTAGTCGCTATTAAAATGATGAAGAACGCCGTTTACCGCGCCTTCCTATCGCATTTATTAGCTGAGATATTGAGAAAAACATTATTTTTGTATTCTGCTGGGAAGACCGAGAAAATTTTATGTCTCCGAATTTCGGATTTTTTCTCTCTATACTTGGTCGCTATAAAAATGATGAAGAACGCCGTTTACCGCGCCTTCCTATCGCATTTATTAGCTGAGATATTGAAAAAAAACATCATTTTTGTATTCTGCTGGGAAGACCGAGAAAAATTTTTGTCTCCGAATTTCGGATTTTTTCTCTCTATACTTAGTCGCTATAAAAATGATGAAGAACGCCGTTTACCGCGCCTTCCTATCGCATTTATTAGCAGAGATATTGAGAAAAACATCATTTTTTTCTTCTGCTGGGAAGACCGAGAAAAAATTTTTGTCTCACAATTTCGGATTTTTTCTCTCTATACTTAGTCGCCATAAAAATGATGAAGAACGCCGTTTATCGCGCCTTCCTATCGCATTTATTAGCTGAGATATTGAGAAAAACATTATTTTTGTATTCTGCTGGGAAGACCGAGAAAATTTTATGTCTCCGAATTTCGGATTTTTTCTCTCTATACTTGGTCGCTATAAAAATGATGAAGAACGCCGTTTACCGCGCCTTCCTATCGCATTTATTAGCTGAGATATTGAGAAAAACATCATTTTTGTATTCTGCTGGGAAGATAGAGAAAAATTTTTGTCTCCGAATTTCGGATTTTTTCTCTGTATACTAAGTCGCTATAAAAATGATGAAGAACGCCGTTTACCGCGCCTTCCTGTCGCATTTATTAGCTGAGATATTGAGAAAAAGATCATTTTTGTATTCTGCTGGGAAGACCGAGAAAATTTTTTGTCTCCGAATTTCGGATTTTTTCTCTCTATACTAAGTCGCTATAAAAATGATGAAGAACGCCGTTTACCGCGCCTTCCTATCGCATTTATTAGCTGAGATATTGAGAAAAACATCATTTTTGTATTCTGCTGGGAAGATAGAGAAAAATTTTTGTCTCCGAATTTCGGATTTTTCTCTCTATACTTAGTCGCTATAAAAATGATGAAGAACGCCGTTTACCGCGCCTTCCTATCGCATTTATTAGCTGAGATATTGAGAAAAACATCATTTTTGTATTCTGCTGGGAAGACCGAGAACATTTTTTGTCTCCGAATTTCGGATTTTTTCTCTATACTTAGTCGCTATAAAAATGATGAAGAACGCCGTTTACCGCGCCTTCCTATCGCATTTATTAGCTGAGATATTGAGAAAAACATCATTTTTGTATTCTGCTGGGAAGATAGAGAAAAATTTTTGTCTCCGAATTTCGGATTTTTTCTCTCTATACTTAGTCGCTATAAAAATGATGAAGAACGCCGTTTACCGCGCCTTCCTATCGCATTTATTAGCTGAGATATTGAGAAAAACCTGATTTTTGTATTCTGCTGGGAAGATAGAGAAAAATTTTTGTCTCCGAATTTCGGATTTTTTCTCTCTATACTTAGTCGCTATAAAAATGATGAAGAACGCCGTTTACCGCACCTTCCTATCGCATTTATTAGCTGAGATATTGAGAAAAACATCATTTTTGTATTCTGCTGGGAAGACCGAGAAAAATTTTTGTCTCGGAATTTCGGATTTTTTCTCTCTATACTTAGTCGCTATAAAAATGATGAAGAACGCCGTTTACCGCACCTTCCTATCGCATTTATTAGCTGAGATATTGAGAAAAACATCATTTTTGTATTCTGCTGGGAAGACCGAGAAAAATTTTTGTCTCGGAATTTCGGATTTTTTCTCTCTATACTTAGTCGCTATAAAAATGATGAAGAACGCCGTTTACCGCGCCTTCCTATCGCATTTATTAGCTGAGATATTGAGAAAAACATCATTTTTGTATTCTGCTGGGAAGATAGAGAAAAATTTTTGTCTCCGAATTTCGGATTTTTTCTCTCTATACTTAGTCGCTATAAAAATGATGAAGAACGCCGTTTACCGCACCTTCCTATCGCATTTATTAGCTGAGATATTGAGAAAAACATAATTTTTGTATTCTGCTGGGAAGACCGAGAAAAGTTTTTGTCTTGGAATTTCGGATTTTTTCTCTCTTTACTTAGTCGCTATAAAAATGATGAAGAACGCCGTTTACCGCACCTTCCTATCGCATTTATTAGCTGAGATATTGAGAAAAACATCATTTTTGTATTCTGCTGGGAAGACCGAGAAAAATTTTTGTCTCGGAATTTCGGACTTTTTCTCTCTATACTTAGTCGCTATAAAAATGATGAAGAACGCCGTTTACCGCGCCTTCCTATCGCATTTATTAGCCGAGATATTGAGAAAAACATCATTTTTTTCTTCTGCTGGGAAGACCGAGAAAAATTTTTGTCTCACAATTTCGGATTTTTTCTCTCTATACTTAGTCGCTATAAAAATGATGAAGAACGCCGTTTACCGCGCCTTCCTATCGCATTTATTAGCTGAGATATTGAGAAAAACATCATTTTTGTATTGAGAAAAATTTTTGTCTCCGAATTTCGGATTTTTTCTCTCTATACTTAGTCGCTATAAAAATGATGAAGAACGCCGTTTACCGCACCTTCCTATCGCATTTATTAGCTGAAATATTGAGAAAAACATCATTTTTGTATTCTGCTGGGAAGACCGAGAAAATTTTTTGTCTCCGAATTTCGGATTTTTTCTCTCTATACTTAGTCGCTATAAAAATGATGAAGAACGCCGTTTACCGCGCCTTCCTATCGCATTTATTAGCCGAGATATTGAGAAAACATCATTTTTTTCTTCTGCTGGGAAGACCGAGAAAAATTTTTGTCTCACAATTTCGGATTTTTTCTCTCTATACTTAGTCGCTATAAAAATGATGAAGAACGCCGTTTACCGCGCCTTCCTATCGCATTTATTAGCTGAATTTGAGAAAAACATCATTTTTGTATTCTGCTGGGAAGACCGAGAAAAATTTTTGTCTCCGAATTTCGGATTTTTTCTCTCTATACTTAGTCGCTATAAAAATGATGAAGAACGCCGTTTACCGCACCTTCCTATCGCATTTATTAGCTGAGATATTGAGAAAAACATCATTTTTGTATTCTGCTGCGAAGACCGAGAAAAATTTTTGTCTCGGAATTTCGGATTTTTTCTCTCTATACTTAGTCGCTATAAAAATGATGAAGAACGCCGTTTACCGCGCCTTCCTATCGCATTTATTAGCCGAGATATTGAGAAAACATCATTTTTTTCTTCTGCTGGGAAGACCGAGAAAAAATTTTGTCTCACAATTTCGGATTTTTTCTCTCTATACTTAGTCGCTATAAAAATGATGAAGAACGCCGTTTACCGCGCCTTCCTATCGCATTTATTAGCTGAATTTGAGAAAAACATCATTTTTGTATTCTGCTGGGAAGACCGAGAAAAATTTTTGTCTCCGAATTTCGGATTTTTTCTCTCTATACTTAGTCGCTATAAAAATGATGAAGAACGCCGTTTACCGCGCCTTCCTATCGCATTTATTAGCAGAGATATTGAGAAAAACATCATTTTTTTCTTCTGCTGGGAAGACCGAGAAAAAATTTTTGTCTCACAATTTCGGATTTTTTCTCTCTATACTTAGTCGCTATAAAATGATGAAGAACGCCGTTTACCGCGCCTTCCTATCGCATTTATTAGCTGAGATATTGAGAAAAACATCATTTTTTTCTTCTGCTGGGAAGACCGAGAAAAATTTTTGTCTCCGAATTTCGGATTTTTTCTCTCTATACTTAGTCGCTATAAAAATGATGAAGAACGTCGTTTACCGCACCTTCCTATCGCATGTATTAGCTGAGATATTGAGAAAAAACATCATTTTTTTCTTCTGCTGTGTTGATAGAGAAAAATTTTTGTCTTCGAATTTAGGATTTTTTCTCTCTATACTTAGTCGCTATAAAAAATGATGAAGACTGCCGTTTACCGCGCCTTCCTTTCCCATTTATTAGCTGAGATATTGAGAAAAACATCATTTTTGGTCTGCCCCGGGGCCCACTGGTTTTTCATAGGCTTGTATAGGGACAACCTTTAAAATATTCTTGTCTGAAACCAGAAGGTCCAGGCCTTTGATATTTGATATGCAGCTTCATCTAAAGGGCCTCTATACCAAGATTGTTCAAATAATAGCCCTGGGGCCAAAATGTCTCCGCCCGGAGCCCACTGGTTTTACATAGGCTTATATTAAGAAAGCCTTTAAAAATCTCCTTGTCTGAAACCACAAGGCCCAGGTCTTCGATATTTGGTACAAAGCTGCATCCAGTGGCTCTACCAAGATTGTTCGAATTATAGAGTCCTGCCGCAAAAATTTGAACAATCTTGGTAGATGTCTCTTGATGAAGCTTCAAACCAAATATCAAAGACCTTGGCCTTCTGGTTTAAGACAAGAAGATTTTGAAAGGTTTTCCCTATAATAACTGGATCCTTTGGAAGCAAAGAATACACCAATAAGCGAAAATAGCAGACTCGGTTTTATTGAGTCTGTTCATGACCAGTACTTAAATGTGCAACACCGACCATGCCCTCTAGCACCGGCTTAAGCAGAACACTATTTTCAAAATGATTCTAAATGAACTCAATGATCCCAAAGGACCAGAAAATATAATCTGCACTATGATGGTGTACGAGGAGATTTTTTCTGGCCGCCACACGGCACAACACTAGCTGCAGTGAAGATAAATAAGTTCTGAATAGTTGGATCATTTGGAAGCAAAACATACACCAAACAAGATGGCCATGGTAGCCCTGGATCGTTCACCTGAGTCCAAGACGTTTCATAGCTTATCGAAATAGTGAAGTCACTAGTTAAAGGACGTGTGGACCAAAGCTTTTTTTCACTGTCTTTTTAGACCATCTTTTTCATTGCAGTGGAATCCTTTTAGCAACATTAGAGGAAACATTCTATGAAACTATATTACAAGGAGCCTTTGGCTTAGATGTTCTTTAAAGATTTTGGTATTTTCAGCTCTGGCAGAACAACTGAAACGTCATACGAGGAACATTTCCGTGAAATTATTTTGCAATTGGGCCATTTGCCTAGGAGGAGAAGTCCATGAAAGGTTCTTCTATTTTTTTTAGCTCTGATGGCCAGAGCAGAACGATTTTAGCAAGTGTGGTAAATGGTCACAAGAGAAACATTTCTGTGAAGTTGTTTTAAATTTAGACCATTTGCCTCAGAGGAGATGTTTGAAAATATTTTTTTTCCTATTTTAAGCTCTGGCGGTAATTTTGTTCAGTGGAGCGAATCGATTTTAGCAATTTTGGCAGAGGGTCACCCAAGGAACATGTTGAAATCTTGCCAGTTGTCATTTAAACATTTTTCTATTTTTAGCTCTGGTGGCCATTTTGTTCATCGAAGCTGAACCATTTTAGTGTGTGTGAATTCGGGTTTAACGTCGCTTTCAACAATTTTTCAGTCATATCACGACGGTGTCTGGTTGCGAAAGGGAGCTCAATGCTCACGTTTATAGTGCTGCCTCACTGAAGTATCATGTCCCAGACACATTACATGATACCACACCCAGTCACATTATCCCGACACTGGATCGACCAGACCTAGCTCTACCCCGTAAATCTGAGTGCCAAGCGAGGAGCAGCTAGTACCATTTTTAACGACTTTGGTATGTCGCGGCCCGGGATCGAACCCGAGACCTCCCGTTCCCCTGAACCATTTTAGCAATTTGGTATAGGGTCACCCAAGAATCATTTCTGTGAAATTATTTCAAATTTGGGCAAGTAGGCTAGGAGGAAATGTCGTTTTAAAGTTTCGTCTGTATCAGCGGAGCGGAACCATTTTAGTAATATTTATTAATAGGGTCACCTAAGGAACATTTCTGTGAAATTACTTTGAAATCGAAGGAGATGTCGTTTAAAGGGTTTTTTTTTCTATTTTTATCCCCCGACCGAATAGGTTCGGGGGATATAGCGATCAGCCTGGCGTCCGTCCGTCCGTCTGTCCGTCCGTCCGTAGACACAACCTTGTGATGGCCATAACTCCTATACCCTTTGAGATTCATTGATGGTTCTTGGCACAATTGTTCACAAGGCCGAGACGGCGTGTCATGCGCAAGAACCAGAACTCTGGATGCCATACTTTTTAGTTACCTCCCCTTTTAATAAAATAGAATGACTGCTTTGTGATGGCCATAACTCCAATACCCTTTGAGATATATTGATGGTACCTGGCACAGTTGTTCACAAGGCTGAGACGGCGTGTCATGCACAAGAACCACAACTCTGGTTGCCATGGTTTTGGAGTTATCTCCCCTTCCAATAAAATAGAGTGACAACCTTGTGATGGCCATAACTCCTATACCCTTTGAGATTCATTGATGGATCTTGGCACAATTGTTCACAAGGCTGAGGCGGCGTGTCATGCGCAAGAACCAGAACTCTGGATGCCATACTTTTTTAGTTATCTCCCCTTTTAATAAAATAGAATGACTACTTTGTGATGGCCATAACTCCAATACCCTTTGAGATATATTGATGGTACCTGGCACAGTTGTTCACAAGGCTGAGACGGTGTGTCATGCACAAGAACCACAACTCTGGTTGCCATGGTTTTGGAGTTATCTCCCCTTCCAATAAAATAGAGTGACAACCTTGTGATGGCCATAATTCCAATAGACTTTAAGATATATTGATGATACCTGGCACAGTTGTTCACAAAGCCGAGACAGTGTGTCATGCACAAGAACCACAACTCTGGGTGCCGTGTTTTTTTAGTTATCTCCCCTTCCAATAATATAGAATCACTACCTTGTGATGGCCACATCTCCAACACACTTTGAGATATATTGATGATACTTGGTACAGTTGTACATGAGGTTTAGCAGGTGTGTCACGTGCAAGAACCACAACTCTGGGTGCCCTGGTTTTTTAATTATCTCCCCTGACAATATAACCTTGTGATGGCCATAACTCCAATACCCTTTGAGATATATTGATGGTACTTGGCACAATTGTATACAACGTTGAGACGGCGCTTCATGCCTAAGAACCACAACTCTGGGTGCTATGATATTTGAGTTATCTCCCCTTCCAATATAACAGTATGACAACCTTGTGACCACCGTACCTCCAATACCCTTTGAGACATATTGGTGATACTTGATGCAGATGTACATGAGGTTAAGCAGGTGTGTCACGCTCAAGAATTACAACTCTGGGTGCTCTGGTTTTTTAGTTATCTCCCCTGGCAATATAACCTTGTGATGGCCATAACTCCAACTCCCTTTGAGATATATTGAAGGAACTTGGCACAATTGTATACAAGGTACAGAAGGGATGTCATGTGCAAGAACCACAACTGTTGTTGCTGTGGTATTTGAGTTATCTACCCTTCCAATATAACAGTATGACCAGCTTGTGATCACCATATCTCCAATACCTTTTGAGACATATTGATGGTACTTTGTGTAGAAATACATGAGCTTAAGCAGGCATGTCATGCGCAAGAACCACATTTCTGAGTGCCCTGGTTTTTTAGTTATCTCCCCTGACAGTATATTCTTGCGATGGCCATAACTGCAATACTTTTGTGATATGTGGTTTAATTCTGGTGCACTTTCTATTGGTGAACAATCTTCTGAAGGCCATATTGGCTTTTGGTCGGGGGATTTGCCATCTCTTCCGATGGTTATTTTTAGCTCTGGCAGCCATTTTGTTCAGCGGAGAGGAACAATTTTAGTAAGGATGGTAGAGGGTCACCAATGGAACATTTCTATGAAATAATTTTGAATTCGGGCAAGTTGGCTAGGATGAGATGTCATTTAAAAGTGTTTTTTTTTAGCTCTTGCGGCTTGTTCAGCAGACCGGAACCATTTAGCAGTTTTGGTAGAGGGTCACCCAAGGAACATTTCTGTGAAAATATTTTGAAATTGGGCCAGTGGGCTAGGACGAGATTTCGTTGTCATTTTTTTTTCTATTTTTAGCGCTGGTGGCCATTTTGTTCAGCAGAGCTGAACCATTTTAGCAATTATGGAAGAGGGTCACCCAAGGACCATTTCTGTGAATTATTTTGAAATCGAGCCAGTGGGCTAGGAGGAGATGTCGTTTAAAGTTTTTTTTCTATTTTTAGCTCTGGTGGACCGGGCTTCCTCAGACTTTCGGATGAGTCTTTAAACCGAGATCCCGTCTCCGTATGACCTTAGCTGTTGGTGAGACGTAAAACTCAAATACTCACTCACTCACTCACCCACTCACTCACTCACTCACTCAGATCTGATGGCCATTTTGTTTAACGGGGTGAACAGTTTTAGCAATTTTGGTAAAGGGTCACTCAAGGTACATTCGTGTGAACTTATTTCAAAATCCTTTCACCGGTTAAGGAGATGTCATTTGAAGAAATTGTTGACGACGCACGACACACAAAGGACGACGAACGCCGGACACAGGTCGATCACAATAGCTCACAATGAGCACCTTGTGCTCAGGTGAGCTAATAAAGGAAAATAGCAGACTCGGTTATTGAGCTTATTCATTTATGACCAGTACTGAAATGCACAAAACCGACCACGCCCTCTAACACCGGATTATGCAGAACCCTATTTTCAAAATGATTCTAAATGAACTGAATGATCCCAAATTAAGCGGGGCCGCGGGTCGGGCCCTTTTAGGCCTCAGAGCTATTTTTAGAACAATCTTCGTAGAGGTCCTCTAGATGAAGCTTCATACCCAATTTCAAAGACCTTGGATTTCTGGCTTCAGACAAGACGTTTTTTTTCAGGTTTTCCCTATATAAGCCTATGTAAAACCAGTGGGCCCCGGGGCGGGGCCATTTTGGCCCGGGGGCTATAATTTGAACAATATTGGTATAGATCCTCTAGATGAAGCTTCATACCAAGGTCCTCTTGATGAAGCTTCATACCAAATATCAAAGACCCGGGCTTTCTGGTTTCAGACAAGAAGAGTTTTAAAAGTTTTGTTTGCTGGTTTTGCTTGGATCCCAAATTTTTGAACTACTTTCAGTATGTACCTCCCAAGCATCATTCTGGTGAAGTTTGGTTTAAATTGGCACAGTGGTTAGGAGGAGATGTCAATGCTGACGGACGACGGACTAAGGACGGACGCCTGAGCACTTGCCTGTCCATTACGAAAACATGCCTATACGAATACATTGTAACCTTTATCTCCGAAAAAATGAAAATTTTAAGATGAACAATTGTGATATTTTTCTTATTTCTGCTTTACAATATAGATTGTAGGTAGTCGTTAGAACCGCCTCATCGAGGTGGTTCTTACTAGTACCCACAATCTATATTGTAGAGCAGAAATAAGACAAAATAGGTTTACCCCTGCAAACCCCAGTCTTACGAAATAAAAGTGGGGTTCAAGGGAGTCAAAATTATGTAGGCGTGTTTTCGTGATGCAGAAAAACTCAGGTGAGCTACATAAAACAAACAGGGTTTACAAGCATGGACGGTCCGACTCGCACCGCTTTCCCTGGGCAGGCTTAGATCCTCTAAGCGGTTTACCAGTACTCGCGTGCGGTCGGTTTCAGCTCTGCGAGGAAGCATCATGCAGCCCATCTTTATGTTCAAGTCCCGATGGGCGGGGCCGAAAGTTACTTTATTACATTAGACGTTGTTATTTTTGGGATTGTCTGTACACACAGACACCGGGTACCCACACCAACTTCTACCTCAGGACCTGCACCAACTTCGACCTTAGGATATATGGATACTTTATGATTTAATTTTTTCGTTTGAGATTTCATCTTCCTCGGTAGCTCAGTCGGATGCGCGTCTGACTGGTGATCAGTAGGACGCTTGTTCGATACCTGCTAGGGTCTGCAACATTCTTTCGTAGAGTTTGATCATGAAATCTTTTCTACGGTCATTCTCTCCATTCCGCTGATTCAAGACGGGCAGTTGTCAGTTTCTGTCGAAAGAATGTACACTGTACTGGTTAACCTCTTACGTATATGTTGATAGGTAAATTGACCGGCTCAAAAATGACCTAAAATAGTTAAACTCCAATACAAACAAACAAACCTGTCCTAGACGAAAGTTACTTTATTAGATAAGGCGTTGATACATTTGGCGTTGACTGCAACGCCTAATGTTTTGTTTGTTTGTTTGATTTTAGGTTTAACGTCCCAGTCAACACTGTAAAGGTCATTTTGGAGACGTTGCTTCCAATTTTGTGGGACTTTTACCCGACATTGAGATGAAATGACATCTCAAGCCCTGTCGCTCAATGAAACCAATATGGTTTATTAGCATGGACGGTCCGCCTCGCATCGCGGTTCCTGGAAGGCTTAGATCCTCCAAGCGGTTTACCAGTACAAGTGTGCGGGCCGGATTCAGCTCTGCGTGGAAGCATCATGCAGCCCATATATTTCTTCAAGCCCCTATGGGCGGGGGCTTGAACGCCTAATGTAATACACTCAGAACATTTCAAAGAAACGGGCCTCCGTGGCCTAGTGGTTAAGAGCGCTGACTCTTGATCACTAGGTCTCTCACCGCTGTGGTTCGAGCCTTGCGCGGGTCACATGTGAGACGCCAAGTTCTGCAACGGAAGATCAGGTGGTTTTTCTCCGGGTACTCCGGGTAAAACCAAACAAACATTTCAAATAATCTTGAGTCATATCATTAATAAGAACAGTGTTGCGTACCCACACCAGATTCGATCCCGGTATCCACACCACCTTCATCTCATATATATGGATACTTGATAGCTTGCTTTAACATTTTCATTTGATATTTCGTCTTGTAATAGACGAAAGTCAATTTAATACATTAAGCGTTGTTACATTTGGCATTGACTGCAACGCCTAATATAACAACGCCTAATATAATACACTCAGAACATTTCATAGAATCTTGAGGAATATCATTAATTAGAATAGAGTTGCGTTAGAGAAGCACAAGCCCCCCCCCCCCCACACACACACAAACACTCCAAGTACCCACACCACCTTCGACCCCAGTACCCACACCAACTTTGACCCCAAGTACCCACGTCACATTCGACCCCAAGATATATGGATACTTTATGATTTTAACTCTTTCATTTGAGATTTCATCTTGTCCTAGACGAAAGCTACTTTATTACATTAGGCGTTGTTACATTTGGCGTTGACTGCAACGCCTAATGTAACAACGTCTAATGTATAACACTCAGAACATTTAATAGAATCTTAAGTCATATCATTAATGAGAACAGTGTTGGGTTGGTATCTTTCAAGAAGCACAGCCTCCCACCACATACACTCCAAGTACCCACACCACCTTCGACCCAAGTACCAACACCACCGTCGTCCCCAGTACCTACACCACCTTCGACCCTAAGATATATGGATACTGTATGATTTTAACTTTCTTATTTGAGATTTCATCTTGTCCTAGACGAAAGTTACTTTATTACATTAGGCGTTGTTGCATTTGGCGTTGACTGCAACGCCTAATGTAACAACGCCTGATGTATTACACTCAGAACATTTCATAGAATCTTAAGTCATATCATTAATAATAACAGTGTTGCGTTGGTATCTTTCAAGAAGCACAGCTTCCCACCACATAAACTCCAAGTTACCACACCACCTTCGACCCAAGTACCCACACCACGTTCGTTCCCAGTACCCACACCACCTTCGACCCTAAGATATATGGATATTATATGATTTAAACTTTCTTATTTGAGATTTGAACTTGGCCTAGACGAAAGTTACTTTATTACATTAGGCGTTGTTACATTTGGCATTGACTGCAATGCCTTATGTAACAACGCCTAATGTAATACACTCAGATCTTAAGTAATATCATTAATTAGAATAGAGTTGCGTTGAAGCACAAGCTCCCCACCATACACACTCCAAGTACCCACACCCCTTCGACCCCAGTACCCACATTCTTCGATCCCAAGGTATATAGATACTCTATGATTTTAACTTTTTTTTTGAGATTTCATCTTGTCCTAGACGAAAGTTACTTTAATACATTAGGCGTTGTTACATTTGGCGTTGACTGCAACGCCTAATGTAACAACGCCTAATGTAATACACTCAGATCTTAAGTAAAATCTTTGTATTAGAATAGAGTTGCGTTGAAACATAAGCTCCCCACCATACACACTCCAAGTACCCACACCACCTTCGACCCCAGTAGCTTCACCCCCTTCGACCACAGTACCCGCACAACCTTCGACCCCATGGCATATGGATACTCTATGTTTAATTTTTTTTTTAGATTTCATCTTGTCCTAGACAAAAGTTACTTTATTACATTAGGCGTTGTTACATTTGGCGTTGACTGCAACGCCTAATGTAACAACGCCTAATGTAATACACTCAGATCTTAAGTAATACTAATAATTAGAATAGAGTTGTGTTGAAGCACAAGCTCCCCACCATACACACTCCAAGTACCCACACCACCTTCGACCCCAGTACCCACACCCGCTTCGACCCCAGTACCTACACAACCTTCGACCCCAAGGTATATGGATACTCTATGATTTTAACTTTTTTGGGGGGATTTCATCTTGTCCTAGACGAAAGTTACTCTATTACATTAGGCGTTGTTACATTTGGCGTTGACTGCAACGCCTAATGTAACAACGCCTAATGTAATACACTCAGATCTTAAGTAATATCATTAATTAGAATAGAGTTGCGTTGAAGCACAAGCTCCCCACCATACACACTCCAAGTACCCACACCCCTTCGACCCCAGTACCCACATTCTTCGATCCCAAGGTATATAGATACTCTATGATTTTAACTTTTTTTTTTGAGATTTCATCTTGTCCTAGACGAAAGTTACTTTAATACATTAGGCGTTGTTACATTTGGCGTTGACTGCAACGCCTAATGTAACAACGCCTAATGTAATACACTCAGATCTTAAGTAAAATCTTTGTATTAGAATAGAGTTGCGTTGAAACATAAGCTCCCCACCATACACACTCCAAGTACCCACACCACCTTCGACCCCAGTAGCTTCACCCCCTTCGACCACAGTACCCGCACAACCTTCGACCCCATGGCATATGGATACTCTATGTTTAATTTTTTTTTTAGATTTCATCTTGTCCTAGACAAAAGTTACTTTATTACATTAGGCGTTGTTACATTTGGCGTTGACTGCAACGCCTAATGTAACAACGCCTAATGTAATACACTCAGATCTTAAGTAATACTAATAATTAGAATAGAGTTGTGTTGAAGCACAAGCTCCCCACCATACACACTCCAAGTACCCACACCACCTTCGACCCCAGTACCCACACCCGCTTCGACCCCAGTACCTACACAACCTTCGACCCCAAGGTATATGGATACTCTATGATTTTAACTTTTTTGGGGGGATTTCATCTTGTCCTAGACGAAAGTTACTCTATTACATTAGGCGTTGTTACATTTGGCGTTGACTGCAACGCCTAATGTAACAACGCCTAATGTAATACACTCAGATCTTAAGTAATATCATTAATTAGAATAGAGTTGCGTTGAAGCACAAGCTCCCCACCATACACACTCCAAGTACCCACACCGCCTTCTACCCCAGTACCCACACACCATTCGACCCCAGTACCCACACAACCTTCGACCCCAAGGTATATGGATACTCTATGATTTTAACATTTTTTTTAGATTTCATCTTGTCCTAGACGAAAAATACTTTATAACATAAAGCGTTGTTACATTTGGCGTTGAGTGCAACGCCTAATGTAACAACGCCTAATGTAATACATTCAGATCTTAAGTAATATCATTAATTAGAATAGAGTTGCGTTGAAGCACAAACTCCCCACCATACACACTCAAAGTACCTACACCACCTTCGACCCAAGTATCCACAACCCCTTCGACCCCAGTACCCAGACAACCTTCGGCCCCAAGGTATATGGATACTCTATGATTTTAACTTTTTTTGAGATTTCATCTTGTCCTACACGAAATTTACTTTATTACATTAGGCGTTGTTACATTTGGCGTTGACTGCAACGCCTAATGTAACAACGCCTAATGTAATAAACTTGTTTATTACAATTGGCGTTGTATTACATTAGAGGTTGCCACAAGGCGCGGCAAACGGCGTTCTTCATCATTTTTATAGCGACTTAGTATAGAGAGAGAAAATCTGAAATTCGGAGACAAAATTTTTCTCTATCTTCCCAGCAGAAGAAAAAAATGATGTTTTTCTCAATATCTCAGCTAATAAATGCGATAGGAAGGGGCGGTAAACGGCGTTCTTCATCATTTTTATAGCGACTAAGTATGTAGAGAAAAAATCCGAAATTCGGAGACAAAAATTTTTCTCGGTCTTCCCAGCAGAAGAAAAAAATGATGTTTTTCTCAATATCTCAGCTAATAAATGCGATAGGAAGGCGCGGTAAACGGCGTTCTTCATCATTTTTATAGCGACTAAGTATAGAGAGAAAAAATCCGAAATTGTGAGACAAAAATTTTTCTCGGTCTTCCCAGCAGAAGAAAAAAATGATGTTTTTCTCAATATCTCGGCTAATAAATGCGATAGGAAGGCGCGGTAAACGGCGTTCTTCATCATTTTTATAGCGACTAAGTATAGAGAGAAAAAATCCGAAATTCGGAGACAAAAATTTTTCTCTATCTTCCCAGCAGAATACAAAAATGATGTTTTTCTCAATATCTCAGCTAATAAATGCGTTAGGAAGGCGCGGTAAACGGCGTTCTTCATCATTTTTATAGCGACTAAGTATAGAGAGAAAAAATCCGAAATTCGGAGACAAAAATTTTTCTCGGTCTTCCCAGCAGAATACAAAAATGATGTTTTTCTCAATATCTCAGCTAATAAATGCGATAGGAAGGCGCGGTAAACGGCGTTCTTCGTCATTTTTATAGCGACTAAGTATAGAGAGAAAAAATCCGAAATTCGGAGACAAAAATTTTTCTCGGTCTTCCCAGCAGAATACAAAAATTATGTTTTTCTCAATATCTCAGCTAAAAAATGCGATAGGAAGGCGCGGTAAACGGCGTTCTTCATCATTTTTATAGCGACTAAGTATAGAGAGAAAAAATCCGAAATTCGGA
Organism: Lucinisca nassula; assembly: GCA_963580285.1. Classification (NCBI taxonomy): domain Eukaryota; kingdom Metazoa; phylum Mollusca; class Bivalvia; order Lucinida; family Lucinidae; genus Lucinisca; species Lucinisca nassula. The sequence goes on along the minus strand of OY757013.1, from coordinate 175,926,692 downwards.
GACAAAAATTTTTCTCTATCTTCCCAGCAGAATACAAAAATGATGTTTTTCTCAATATCTCAGCTAATAAATGCGATAGGAAGGCGCGGTAAACGGCGTTCTTCATCATTTTTTTAGCGACTAAGTATAGAGAGAAAAAATCCGAAATTCCGAGACAAAAATTTTTCTCGGTCTTCCCAGCAGAATGCAAAAATGATGTTTTTCTCAATATCTCAGCTAATAAATGCGATAGGAAGGCGCGGTAAACGGCGTTCTTCATCATTTTTATAGCGACTAAGTATAGAGAGAAAAAATCCGAAATTTTGAGACAAAAATTTTTCTCGGTCTTCCCAGCAGAAGAAAAAAATGATGTTTTTCTCAATATCTCGGCTAATAAATGCGAAAGGAAGGCGCGGTAAACGGCGTTCTTCATCATTTTTATAGCGACTAAGTATAGAGAGAAAAAATCCGAAATTCCGAGACAAAAATTTTTCTCGGTCTTCCCAGCAGAAGAAAAAAAATGATGTTTTTCTCAATATCTCAGCTAATAAATGCGATAGGAAGGTGCGGTAAACGGCGTTCTTCATCATTTTTATAGCGACTAAGTATAGAGAGAAAAAATCCGAAATTCGGAGACAAAAATTTTTCTCTATCTTCCCAGCAGAATACAAAAATGATGTTTTTCTCAATATCTCAGCTAATAAATGCGATAGGAAGGCGCGGTAAACGGCGTTCTTCATCATTTTTATAGCGACTAAGTATAGAGAGAAAAAATCCGAAATTCCGAGACAAAAATTTTTCTCGGTCTTCCCAGCAGAACACAAAAATGATGTTTTTCTCAATATCTCAGCTAATAAATGCGATAGGAAGGCGCGGTAAACGGCGTTCTTCATCATTTTTATAGCGACTAAGTATAGAGAGAAAAAATCCGAAATTGTGAGACAAAAATTTTTCTCGGTCTTCCCAGCAGAAGAAAAAAATGATGTTTTTCTCAATATCTCGGCTAATAAATGCGATAGGAAGGCGCGGTAAACGGCGTTCTTCATCATTTTTATAGCGACTAAGTATAGAGAGAAAAAATCCGAAATTCCGAGACAAAATTTTTTCTCGGTCTTCCCAGCAGAAGAAAAAAATGATGTTTTTCTCAATATCTCAGCTAATAAATGCGATAGGAAGGTGCGGTAAACGGCGTTCTTCATCATTTTTATAGCGACTAAGTATAGAGAGAAAAAATCCGAAATTCGGAGACAAAAATTTTTCTCTATCTTCCCAGCAGAATACAAAAATGATGTTTTTCTCAATATCTCAGCTAATAAATGCGATAGGAATGCGCGGTAAACGGCGTTCTTCATCATTTTTATAGCGACTAAGTATAGAGAGAAAAAATCCGAAATTCGGAGACAAAAATTTTTCTCGGTCTTCCCAGCAGAATACAAAAATGATGTTTTTCTCAATATCTCAGCTAATAAATGCGATAGGAAGGCGCGGTAAACGGCGTTCTTCATCATTTTTATAGCGACTAAGTATAGAGAGAAAAAATCCGAAATTCGGAGACAAAAATTTTTCTCGGTCTTCCCAGCAGAATACAAAAATTATGTTTTTCTCAATATCTCAGCTAATAAATGCGATAGGAAGGCGCGGTAAACGGCGTTCTTCATCATTTTTATAGCGACTAAGTATAGAGAGAAAAAATCCGAAATTCGGAGACAAAAATTTTTCTCTATCTTCCCAGCAGAATACAAAAATGATGTTTTTCTCAATATCTCAGCTAATAAATGCGATAGGAAGGCGCGGTAAACGGCGTTCTTCATCATTTTTATAGCGACTAAGTATAGAGAGAAAAAATCCGAAATTCGGAGACAAAAATTTTTCTCGGTCTTCCCAGCAGAATACAAAAATGATGTTTTTCTCAATATCTCAGCTAATAAATGCGATAGGAAGGCGCGGTAAACGGCGTTCTTCATCATTTTTATAGCGACTAAGTATAGAGAGAAAAAATCCGAAATTCGGAGACAAAAATTTTTCTCTATCTTCCCAGCAGAATACAAAAATGATGTTTTTCTCAATATCTCGGCTAATAAATGCGATAGGAAGGCGCGGTAAACGGCGTTCTTCATCATTTTTATAGCGACTAAGTATGGAGAGAAAAAATCCGAAATTCGGAGACAAAAATTTTTCTCTATCTTCCCAGCAGAATACAAAAATGATGTTTTTCTCAATATCTCGGCTAATAAATGCGATAGGAAGGCGCGGTAAACGGCGTTCTTCATCATTTTTATAGCGACTAAGTATAGAGAGAAAAAATCCGAAATTCGGAGACAAAAATTTTTCTCTATCTTCCCAGCAGAATACAAAAATGATGTTTTTCTCAATATCTCAGCTAATAAATGCGATAGGAAGGCGCGGTAAACGGCGTTCTTCATCATTTTTATAGCGACTAAGTATAGAGAGAAAAAATCCGAAATTCGGAGACAAAAATTTTTCTCTATCTTCCCAGCAGAATACAAAAATGATGTTTTTCTCAATATCTCAGCTAATAAATGCGATAGGAAGGCGCGGTAAACGGCGTTCTTCATCATTTTTATAGCGACTAAGTATAGAGAGAAAAAATCCGAAATTCGGAGACAAAAATTTTTCTCTATCTTCCCAGCAGAATACAAAAATGATGTTTTTCTCAATATCTCGGCTAATAAATGCGATAGGAAGGCGCGGTAAACGGCGTTCTTCATCATTTTTATAGCGACTAAGTATAGAGAGAAAAAATCCGAAATTCGGAGACAAAAATTTTTCTCTATCTTCCCAGCAGAATACAAAAATGATGTTTTTCTCAATATCTCAGCTAATAAATGCGATAGGAAGGCGCGGTAAACGGCGTTCTTCATCATTCTTATAGCGACTAAGTATAGAGAGAAAAAATCCGAAATTCGGAGACAAAAATTTTTCTCTATCTTCCCAGCAGAATACAAAAATGATGTTTTTCTCAATATCTCAGCTAATAAATGCGATAGGAAGGCGCGGTAAACGGCGTTCTTCATCATTTCTATAGCGACTAAGTATATAGAGAAAAAATCCGAAATTCCGAGACAAAAATTTTTCTCGGTCTTCCCAGCAGAATACAAAAATGATGTTTTTCTCAATACCTCAGCTAATAAATGCGATAGGAAGGCGCGGTAAACGTCGTTCTTCGTCATTTTTATAGCGACTAAGTATAGAGAGAAAAAATCCGAAATTGTGAGACAAAAATTTTTCTCGGTCTTCCCAGCAGGAGAAAAAAATGATGTTTTTCTCAATATCTCGGCAAATAAATGCGATAGGAAGGCGCGGTAAACGGCGTTCTTCATCATTTTTATAGCGACTAAGTATAGAGAGAAAAAATCCGAAATTCCGAGACAAAAATTTTTCTCGGTCTTCCCAGCAGAATACAAAAATGATGTTTTTCTCAATATCTCAGCTAATAAATGCGATAGGAAGGTGCGGTAAACGGCGTTCTTCACCATTTTAATAGCGACTAAGTATAGAGAGAAAAAATCCGAAATTCGGAGACAAAAATTTTTCTCTATCTTCCCAGCAGAATACAAAAATGATGTTTTTCTCAATATCTCAGCTAATAAATGCGATAGGAAGGCGCGGTAAACGGCGTTCTTCATCATTTTTATAGCGACTAAGTATAGAGAGAAAAAATCCGAAATTCGGAGACAAAAATTTTTCTCTATCTTCCCAGCAGAATACAAAAATGATGTTTTTCTCAATATCTCAGCTAATAAATGCGATAGGAAGGCGCGGTAAACGGCGTTCTTCATCATTTTTATAGCGACTAAGTATAGAGAGAAAAAATCCGAAATTCGGAGACAAAAATTTTTCTCTATCTTCCCAGCAGAATACAAAAATGATGTTTTTCTCAATATCTCAGCTAATAAATGCGATAGGAAGGCGCGGTAAACGGCGTTCTTCATCATTTCTATAGCGACTAAGTATATAGAGAAAAAATCCGAAATTTCGAGACAAAATTTTTTCTCGGTCTTCCCAGCAGAATACAAAAATGATGTTTTTCTCAATATCTCAGCTAATAAATGCGATAGGAAGGCGCGGTAAACGGCGTTCTTCATCATTTTTATAGCGACTAAGTATAGAGAGAAAAAATCCGAAATTCCGAGACAAAAATTTTTCTCGGTCTTCCCAGCAGAATACAAAAATGATGTTTTTCTCAATATCTCAGCTAATAAATGCGATAGGAAGGCGCGGTAAACGGCGTTCTTCATCATTTCTATAGCGACTAAGTATATAGAGAAAAAATCCGAAATTCCGAGACAAAAATTTTTCTCGGTCTTCCCAGCAGAATACAAAAATGATGTTTTTCTCAATACCTCAGCTAATAAATGCGATAGGAAGGCGCGGTAAACGTCGTTCTTCGTCATTTTTATAGCGACTAAGTATAGAGAGAAAAAATCCGAAATTGTGAGACAAAAATTTTTCTCGGTCTTCCCAGCAGAAGAAAAAAATGATGTTTTTCTCAATATCTCGGCAAATAAATGCGATAGGAAGGCGCGGTAAACGGCGTTCTTCATCATTTTTATAGCGACTAAGTATAGAGAGAAAAAATCCGAAATTCCGAGACAAAAATTTTTCTCGGTCTTCCCAGCAGAATACAAAAATGATGTTTTTCTCAATATCTCAGCTAATAAATGCGATAGGAAGGTGCGGTAAACGGCGTTCTTCACCATTTTTATAGCGACTAAGTATAGAGAGAAAAAATCCGAAATTCGGAGACAAAAATTTTTCTCTATCTTCCCAGCAGAATACAAAAATGATGTTTTTCTCAATATCTCAGCTAATAAATGCGATAGGAAGGCGCGGTAAACGGCGTTCTTCATCATTTTTATAGCGACTAAGTATAGAGAGAAAAAATCCGAAATTCGGAGACAAAATTTTTTCTCTATCTTCCCAGCAGAATACAAAAATGATGTTTTTCTCAATATCTCAGCTAATAAATGCGATAGGAAGGCGCGGTAAACGGCGTTCTTCATCATTTTTATAGCGACTTAGTATAGAGAGAAAAAATCCGAAATTCGGAGACAAAAATTTTTCTCTATCTTCCCAGCAGAATACAAAAATGATGTTTTTCTCAATATCTCAGCTAATAAATGCGATAGGAAGGCGCGGTAAACGGCGTTCTTCATCATTTCTATAGCGACTAATTATATAGAGAAAAAATCCGAAATTCCGAGACAAAAATTTTTCTCGGTCTTCCCAGCAGAATACAAAAATGATGTTTTTCTCAATACCTCAGCTAATAAATGCGATAGGAAGGCGCGGTAAACGTCGTTCTTCGTCATTTTTATAGCGACTAAGTATAGAGAGAAAAAATCCGAAATTGTGAGACAAAAATTTTTCTCGGTCTTCCCAGCAGAAGAAAAAAATGATGTTTTTCTCAATATCTCGGCAAATAAATGCGATAGGAAGGCGCGGTAAACGGCGTTCTTCATCATTTTTATAGCGACTAAGTATAGAGAGAAAAAATCCGAAATTCCGAGACAAAAATTTTTCTCGGTCTTCCCAGCAGAATACAAAAATGATGTTTTTCTCAATATCTCAGCTAATAAATGCGATAGGAAGGCGCGGTAAACGGCGTTCTTCATCATTTCTATAGCGACTAAGTATATAGGGAAAAAATCCGAAATTCCGAGACAAAAATTTTTCTCGGTCTTCCCAGCAGAATACAAAAATGATGTTTTTCTCAATACCTCAGCTAATAAATGCGATAGGAAGGCGCGGTAAACGTCGTTCTTCGTCATTTTTATAGCGACTAAGTATAGAGAGAAAAAATCCGAAATTGTGAGACAAAAATTTTTCTCGGTCTTCCCAGCAGAAGAAAAAAATGATGTTTTTCTCAATATCTCGGCAAATAAATGCGATAGGAAGGCGCGGTAAACGGCGTTCTTCATCATTTTTATAGCGACTAAGTATAGAGAGAAAAAATCCGAAATTCCGAGACAAAAATTTTTCTCGGTCTTCCCAGCAGAATACAAAAATGATGTTTTTCTCAATATCTCAGCTAATAAATGCGATAGGAAGGTGCGGTAAACGGCGTTCTTCACCATTTTTATAGCGACTAAGTATAGAGAGAAAAAATCCGAAATTCGGAGACAAAAATTTTTCTCTATCTTCCCAGCAGAATACAAAAATGATGTTTTTCTCAATATCTCAGCTAATAAATGCGATAGGAAGGCGCGGTAAACGGCGTTCTTCATCATTTTTATAGCGACTAAGTATAGAGAGAAAAAATCCGAAATTCGGAGACAAAATTTTTTCTCTATCTTCCCAGCAGAATACAAAAATGATGTTTTTCTCAATATCTCAGCTAATAAATGCGATAGGAAGGCGCGGTAAACGGCGTTCTTCATCATTTTTATAGCGACTAAGTATAGAGAGAAAAAATCCGAAATTCGGAGACAAAATTTTTTCTCTATCTTCCCAGCAGAATACAAAAATGATGTTTTTCTCAATATCTCAGCTAATAAATGCGATAGGAAGGCGCGGTAAACGGCGTTCTTCATCATTTTTATAGCGACTTAGTATAGAGAGAAAAAATCCGAAATTCGGAGACAAAAATTTTTCTCTATCTTCCCAGCAGAATACAAAAATGATGTTTTTCTCAATATCTCGGCTAATAAATGCGATAGGAAGGCGCGGTAAACGGCGTTCTTCATCATTTTTATAGCGACTAAGTATAGAGAGAAAAAATCCGAAATTCGGAGACAAAAATTTTTCTCTTTCTTCCCAGCAGAATACAAAAATGATGTTTTTCTCAATATCTCAGCTAATAAATGCGATAGGAAGGCGCGGTAAACGGCGTTCTTCATCATTTTTATAGCGACTAAGTATAGAGAGAAAAAATCCGAAATTCGGAGACAAAAATTTTTCTCTATCTTCCCAGCAGAATACAAAAATGATGTTTTTCTCAATATCTCAGCTAATAAATGCGATAGGAAGGCGCGGTAAACGGCGTTCTTCATCATTTTTATAGCGACTAAGTATAGAGAGAAAAAATCCGAAATTCGGAGACAAAAAAAAACCGCATACATCATCTTTTGGAGAGACTTTGTATGTAGTCTTGTTTTTTTTTTTTTTTTTTTTTCTTGTTCTGTTGTTCTGCTAACTTGACCATTTCTTCTGTTGGTTTAGTTGTTTTGCTAATATGACCATTTTCTACTGGTTCTGCTCTTATTTGACCAGTTCGTTCTGCTGTTCTGTTGTTCTGCTATCTTGACCAATCCGTTCTGCTCGTTCTGCTGTTCTGCTAGCTTGACCAATCCGTTCTGCTCGTTCTGCTGTTCTGCTAACTTGACCATTTCGTTCTGCTCGTTCTGCTGTTCTGCTAACTTGACCTGGCTGTTTTGCACCGTCAAAATTTGTTGACGCAAAATACACGAATGATAAATGATATAGTCATGTTATTACGATACGATAATACACTATTGGATGGCCATAAAACAGGTTGTCAAAGAGCAATACAGTCGGCCATAAAACAAGTGAATAATACCACATACCGTCGCGTGCACTGATTCACACGAAAATAGTATAGCTTCTTGGAAAATGCACAGTTTTAGGAAACTGTCAAGAAAATTATGTTTCCTGTTGACATCAAAGTTGACATGTCTCGAGCATATATATTGTACAGGTGAATACTTGGTGTTTCACCGTCACTTTAGCGTCCCCGTCAACACTGTATAGGTTATTTTGGAGACGTTGCTTCCAATTTTGTGGGACTTTTATCCGACGTTGAGATGAAATGGCATCTCACGCCCTATCGCACAATGAATCCAATAGGAGTTATAAGCATGCTTTGCCTGGGCAGTCTAGGATAAGCGGTTTACCAGTACTCGTGTGCGGTCGGTTTTAGCTCTGCGTAGAAGCATGATGCAGCCAGCTATTTTTCCAAGCCCCGATGGGCGGGGGTCGTCACTGGTCAGTTTGTTTTGTTTGTTTGATTTGAAGCTTAAAGCCCCGGTCAACACTGTAAAGGTCATTTTGGAGACCTTACTTCCAAATTTTGTGGGACTTTTACCCGACATTGAGATGACATGACATCTCAATCCCTGTCGCTCAATGAAACCAATAGTGTTTATAAGCATGGACGGGTCGACTCGCACCGCATTTCCTCGGCAGGCTTAGATTCTCTAAGCGGTTTACCACTACTCGTGTGCGGGCCGGTTTAAGCTCTGCGTGGAAGCATCATGCAGCCCATCTATTTCTTCAAGCGTCACTTGTCAGTAGAGGTCCACTCTTAAAGGAAAGAATTTGCTCCCGAGGAGCAAATTCTTTCCTTTCAGAGTAGACCACTTTTTCAGGGGTAAATTTTTGTTTGATTTGAGGTTAAACGTCCCCGTCAATACTGTAAAGGTCATTTTGGAGACGTTGCTTCCAATTTTGTGGGACTTTTACCCGACATTGAGATGAAATGACTTCTCAAGCCCTGTCGCCCAATGAAACCAATAGGGTTTATTAGCATTTCCTCGGCAGTACTTGTGTGCGGGCCGGTTTCAGCTCTGCGTGGAAGCATCATGCAGCCCATCTATTTCTTCAAGCGTCACTGGTCAGTAGGGGTCCACTCTTAAAGGAAAGAATTTGCTCACGAGGAGCAAATTCCTTCCTTTCAGAGTAGACCACTTTTTTAGGAGTAAAGAACAAAACAAGGATCAAATGTGTTTATACATTCCTGTGGATATTGTGTTTGTTTGATTTGAGGTTTAACGTCCCCGTCAACACTGTATAGGTCATTTTGGAGACGTTGCTTCCAATTTTGTGGGACTTTTACCCGACATTGAGATGAAATGACATCTCAAGCCCTGTCGCCCAATGAACCCAATAGGGTTTATATGCATGGACGGTCCGACTCGCTCCGCTTTGCCTGGGCAGGCTTAGAGCCTGTAAGCGGTTTACCAGTACTCGTGTGCGGTCGGATTTCAGCTCTGCATAGACGGTCCGACTCGCACAGCTTTGCCTGGGCAGGCTTAGAGCCTTTCGTTGAGACGCTTCTAACGAGCACCTATAACCTAATCAAACATATTTTCTCAAAAATGACCATTTTGGAGAAAATGGAAGAGTACACTTAGTGACACGGATGTGTTATCGTAATGTTTCAGATGAGTCAGATACAAATTTTGTCAAATTGTTCGTAAAAGCTTAGCTATTATAGCTGTGTTATGTCAAAATTTGTCACAAAGAGTATGCCAAGTCCTTTGTCTGTTCTTGCTTGCCATTGCAATAATAAAATAATGAAAATCCTCTGATTGACCCAAGTATTACAGTTGATATCACCTCTGGAAATTCATAAGATATTTGCATTTATTTTGTACGCATTCTTTAAAGTTTTGTACTTCAAAAACCAAATACCTTTGCACTTAGGTAAGGTTTTATCAATGAAATATACAGGTAGAGGTCATGTGACCATGTGAAACGTACGTGGGTGTATTGTGTTGACAGCCTCTTTATCCAAGGCCATAGCGAATGTCGAAAATTGTGCTAATATGCGTATTGAAATAAAATTTATTTGAACTTTTTTCCCTCATTAACCTTTATATTTAACACAAAACACCCCCGTGCACGACAAATCTGTTAAGAATGTGGGCGAAGAAAGATCTCAAGTCAGTATTAAATCCCCAAGACAGATTTTTATATTTTATTCCAGCTATTTCCCCCAAGATTGCTAACTTTCAAACCGTGTAGATCCAGATCAGACTGCTAAGCAGACCTGGGTCTGCATTGTTTCTTTGTTTGTTTGATTTGAGGTTTAACGTCTCCGTCAACACTGTATAGGTCATTTTGGAGACGTTGCTTCCAATTTTGTGGGACTTTTACCGACACTGAGATGAAACGACACCTCAAGCCCTGCCGCCGAATGAAACCAATAGGGTTTATAAACATGGACGGTCCGACTAGCACCGCTTTGCCCAGGCGGTTTACCAGTATTTGTGTGCGGTCGGTTTCAGCTCTGCGTTGGGATCTTTCCGCCTGGATTTCTCATGAGATGTCGGGTCCTGTTTTCTGGGAAAAATAAGAAAATATCAAGACTTTGTCGTCTGCTGATTTAGCGTAGAGATTGTTTGAATGGCCTTGACCGCGCCATGCGGAAAGGGGTCTTCGAGTGTGTGCCCCAGCGAAGACTCGGATCAATCTGCGCATACACAGTCTTTACCCTTTTTGTACCATATGGAATCTTCCTCCTTATATATAGCAGGAGTCCAGTTAAAAATCTAGGGGTGTCAGGTTGTGTTTTCTTCAAAATCTATTTGGAAAATGACTGAACTTTGAGCAAACAGTGGAGGCCCTGATCAGACGCCGCATTCTGCGGCGTCTGATTAGGGCCTGCAGTGTTTGCCAAGGTACCCCTTTAGAGGTTTCTGGTATTGAATGGGTTAACTGTGCGCTTTACTGATGCCTGAGAAGACTGTACTCTGTATGCCGTCGCTTTGCGCATATATGCTGGAAGACGAATTGTCGCAGCCAAATTATGCGTTCTTTGGCAGTCGAAGACAAAAGCACAAATGCGGTGGCTGTGTAACATGAAATTCGATAACATAACTTACCGATTTTCCTTTTCTGAATTGAATTAAGGCAGGTGACGGCCAGATCAGGCTTTCTTTTTTTTAAATAAAATACAATATGAATAGTGTTGAGCCCTGTCGCGCATCAATAGTCTCTCAGTATCTCAACATTTAGTTCTTTCAGAAATAACAGTGCCAAATGCCACGTTGTTCTGTACAGACTCGCTAGAGCTTTATCTGTTTATGCGCAGAACAGTAAAGATTGGTGTAGCGCATTGCGCATGCGAGTGATGTCGCACATCTTTGCAATAAAAAGGAGAAACTATCCACTGATTTGGAGAGGAGTAACTAGTGGGTCGATTGTTTGTCAATCGACCAAAAGTTACCAAGCATAAAGCTCTTGTGTGCCAGTAAAGTTCACGTGACTGTAACTGACTTGTCGGAAATCCAGGTGACAATAGAGTGTCACGTAAGAGAGTTAACTATAGACTCTGGACTGGAATCATGGGTTAGGTTTGGCAAACAGTGTAGATCCAGACCAGGGTCTATACTGTTCGCTTAAGAAACTGAAATGTAAAGATTAAACAAAACAGCTTAAGTCGCAGTCCAGGGGCCAGTTGTTCAAAGCATCGTTGGCTTAACGAGCTCGTTAGTGGTCATATTGGTAAGTGTTCTAGCAAGTTTAATATCTAAAATTTTGGTATTCTGCAAAAGCTGCTCACATTTTTTCAGCAAAAATATTAGCATATTTGCCATAATAAATGATCAAAGTTTTAACGATACGTTAACTAACAACAACGTTAGTTTTGAACAACTGGCCCCAGGACTATTTTCGAGCCTCCACTCAGAGACAGTCGTCTTACCACTGAGTACTCTGGGCGCTTTGATTCTTCGTTTTACCAGACCATTATCATTGCGGTCCGACGTCTTTAACCCATTTTGTACCAGAAACCCCAAAACGGGTATTTGGCAAACAGTGCAGGCCCAGATCAGACGCCATAAAACGCGGCGTCTGATCAGGGCCTACACTGTTTGCAAAAAGTTAAGCCACCTTCCAAGTAAATTTTGAATAAAACACAAAAACACAACCTGATCCTTTAATTTTGGAATGGATCCTGGTTCATATAAGGAGGGAGAAAAAGGGTTAATGTGTTTCTGATTCGACATTGTTTTAGTTCTCAAGGACCGAAAGTTTTATATCAAGTTTTGTATCAATTTCAATTTAGGGTATAAAATCAATGGGTAATTGAAGAGTGATAGTGAAAGCTAGCTGTTTGACTGTTTGGAAAATATTCTTAGCAGAATATTAAATATTTCATCACATGTCAGGGTCATTAATTCAGCCTTTTCCACATGGAATATTAGTAGCGCACGTGACTTATGCAAGAATGCTTTTAGCCCGTTTCTTAAAACATGAGCCCGTTTCTTAAGGGGAATGGGTACACCTTCAGGGGAGGCAACTCCTGCAAAAGATTTTTGTGTCCTATGCCAATAGGGATCAACTCTTAAAGGAAAGAATTTGCTCCTGAGGAGCTCCTGAGGAGCAAATACTATCCTTTAAGAGTAGACCCCCCTTTTCAGTGGGACAGGGCTTATAGAAAAGCGAACAGGAAGTCCCGAAAGTTGTCTCCCTTTGAAAAATTGGGGGAAAAATTTCCAGGTGTTCCCATTCCCCTTGAAACAAAAAAGTAAGGGTTTGTATAATTTCAACCATAATTTGTTATATCGTGTATGTTACGCGAATGCAGGTGGTGCAACGGTAACATTCACACGTTAAAGGGGAAACAACCGTGTGTTAGTGCGTATTTGTTTGTTTGTTTGAAATGCGTCAACACTATTCAGGTCATTTTGGGGACGTTGTTTCCAATTTTGTGGGACCTTTACCCGACATTGAGATGAAATGACATCTCAAGCCCTGCCGCCCAACGAAACCAGAAGGCTTAAATGCATTGGACGATCTGACTAATACCGCTTTGCCTGGGCAGGCTTAGTCCTTCTAAGCTGTTTACCAGTACTCGTGAGTGGTCAGATTCAGCTCTGCGTGGAAGCATCATGCAGCCCAATCTATTTCTCCAAGCCCCGATGGGCGGGGGCGAGTGTTAGTGCGTATACTTATACTGTTTGACGCAACGTCGCCAGCTAACGCTGTTCTTTCCGGCATCATATGGGGAAACTGTGACTTTGTTTGCCGTTGAACTTCAAAGGAAACATTATTATTATGCTGGTTTGTGAATATCGAACCTGTTGAAGTGCGTACATTGTTTTCAAAGTATATAATTATATGACTGTTTTCAACACAGAAATGCGTAAAACACGTTTAATTTCATGTATGGTTGGTGTAAAAACAAGCATCATTGAGGCGGTTCTAACGAGCACCCAAAACCTATGTTTGATGTATAAAATAGAAAAAAAAATCACAAATTTTCATCAGAAAAATTACCTTTTTCGAGGTTTGAAAAATGCACTATATCACACGATTATGTTATCGTAATGATCACCCTTATTTCAACTCATTGCATGTTTATTGAGTTATGATGTTATATATGCCAGTTATGGCCCTTGATTAGATAAATAAATGATTCAACGTCGCTGCAAACATTAATCGCGCAAATCGGAAAATGGCGGGAGTTTTTTTTTTCAGTCTAGCTCCTTATCCTAATATTTTTATTTGCGATTTATAACCTTGGTCGTGTCAAAATATCAATACTATTAATACCCACAGTTTTTTTTTTTTATTCCACAAAACCTTTTTCTCCGTTTTTTAAAAATGGTGAGAAAATAATTTTGCATAATAATAGGACGGTAACTAGAACTGAAAATGAAAAGAATTGATTTGCATAATCAAAAATAATTGTTATACGAATATTAATAAATTGCTAGACAAAACAGTTTCACTGAATAACTGGTGATACATGTAGCAGACAGAATGGTAGAATTCGTGGAAACAAGGTCTACAGGTGGCGCTGCGATATCTCGGAAGCTAAGCCGGCAACCCCAAATATTTATTTCAAATTTCAATCGAACCGTCATTGTTTGAAATTATATTATTTTTCCACCGTGGCTTTTAATCGCCCCCGTCAATGAGGCGACTCACTTTCACGATTAAAATAATTATGGCACTTGAAAAAATCGTCAGGACTCCGTGGGACACAGTTTAGGCCTGTGGGACATGGCATTCAGGTCACCATGAGCGATGGAGTCGTGACGTTTTCAAAAGCTGTACAATAAATTTGAAAATGGCGAAAAATCTTCAAAAGACCATCGCCATTGTAGAATACTTCCTTAAGAGTGATAAGGTTTGTGGCATATGCTGTAAAAAGACTAATTTTCTTAATTGTCTGAAGCCTGTGGCAAAAATGCAATTTTATGTTAAAGACACGCTGTAGCGCCGTCTATCTCTGTAGTAGTCGCATGTCACGCGATTAGCATAAGATCTCCTGGGGGTGATAGCATCAGGGCGTAAACGTCGGCTTAGAAAATACTGGTAGTAAGGGTTGTGTGTGTGAGAGTTTGTTTGATTTGAGGTTTAACGTCCCCGTCAACACTATAAAGGTCATTTTGGAGACGTTGCTTCCAATTTTGTGGGACTTTTCCCCGACATTGAGATGAAATGACTTCTCAAGCCCTGTCGCCCAATGAAACCAATAGGGTTTATATGCATGGACGGCCAGACTCACACCGCTTTGCCTTGGCAGGCTTAGATCCTCTAAGCCTTGAGCGGTTTACCAGTACTCGCGTACAGTCAGATTCAGCTCTACGTGGAAGCATCATGCAGCCCAATAATTTCTTCAAGCCCCTATGGGCGGGGGTTGTGTGTGTATGTGTGTGTGTGTGTGTGTGTGTTAGAGAGAGAGAGAGAGAGAGAGACGGTGTATACAGTAAAATTCCTATCTATATATACACACCACCTTTGGGACTGTTCAAAAGTGGTCTTGAAGACCACTTTTGAACAGTCCCAAAGGTGGTCTCTGCCCACAGGATATTGTATGCAGAAAACGTGAAGAAAGAATAACTGCAGCATTAAAAAAAAAGCTTTTTAAAGCAGAATTAGTCTTAATTTTAAGTGGTCTTCACAGCGGAATTTCACTGTATGCCAGTATTCATTTACTAATCATGTGGTATTGATTGGTCGGTTTGTTTATTTATGTATTTATTTATTTTTCAGGTAAGAGTTTCAGTATAACCATCATAGTAAGCAGTTATCCTCCACAGGTCGCCACCTACGACAAAGCCATCAAAGTGACAGTCGATGGACCCCGGGAGGCCAGAAGCAAAACCAGTAAGTATTATTTTTTAGCCACATCAAAAAAATCTGCGCTCAGCGAGTACTCGGATCAGCCTGTCCCTAACAAATCCTTAAATACAGTGAAATTTCGCTATTAAAACCACCTTAAAATGAGATAAATTATGATTTGAAAAACATATTTAGAAAATTCCATGAACATTTTCTTTGTGTTTTCTACATCCAGCGTGCTCTAGTGGGGAGACCACCTTTGTGACTGCTCAAAAGTGGTCTTAAAGACCACTTTGGAACAGTCCCAAATGTGGTCTTAACTTAGGAAACTCACTGTATTTGGCTATCAACTCTACAGGGACTTTATAACAAGTTCGAATTTGTAAAACATTTATTTCCAAAATCTGCACATATATACCACAAACAAAGTCACAAAACGGTAAGATTATAACGAACGTATATTTAGTTAGAAGCCTCCGTTGTGTAGTGGATACGCTACTCGCCTCATAAACTAAGGGTCGTGGGTTCGATCCCGGGCTTCTCCAGACTTTCGGTCGGATGAGTCTTTGAACAGCGTT
Source organism: Lucinisca nassula (assembly GCA_963580285.1). NCBI lineage: Eukaryota > Metazoa > Mollusca > Bivalvia > Lucinida > Lucinidae > Lucinisca > Lucinisca nassula. Next base: position 175,911,357 of record OY757013.1, on the reverse strand, counting down.
CCCGTCTCCACATGACCTTAGCTGTTGGTTGGGCGTTAACAGAATCACGCACACATGCTTATTTAGTTCTTTTCCTAGGACGTGATCAATAATGATGATAATAATAATAACAATATTAATAATAATGACTTTATTTAGAGCAGAAGTTCAAGTTCGAATTAACCATGAAAAACGAGATATTCTAACACAGCGCTCCTATATCAGGCAATGGAAAATAACTGTGTTTTATTCTACAACATATCACGGCAAGGGGAAGAGCGTGACGAGTGACGTCAATAAACTGCCAATTTATGACGTCACTAGTCGATTTATTTGACGTTGGATAATGTAACGTCATTTTCTCGCATCGAAAACATTAGGAAAGGATAATATAAATATACTTGTTTTAGTCGATAATTTCTAACAATGGCGAAGTGTTGTGAGATTGTGAAGGAGATAACAGTATTATTGCCGATTTTCGGCCTGTTAGAATCGAAATAGATCAGCTCTAGTTTGTGATTTTTTGAGTTATAAATCAGCTTTTCGGTCTGTTGTGAGAAAACAAATCACGCGCCCTACGCGCTCGTGATTTATCTACATGGCAACTGACCTCCAAATTGTGATTAATTACTCAACAAATCACAGCTAGGGCTGATCTATTTCTTAAAAAAGATGTTCGAGTCATTGAAGTCTTATTGTGTTTGTGTTTTCAGAACTACGTACAGATGACAGGCGTATCATCCACAGGGGTCACTTGGACACCATGGAGAGACCACTCACAGATCCTCTGTGTGACAGTAGAAGATTTCCGTCACATCTTGCCGAGCTTGATCACTTGCGTAGGACTACACAGGTGGCTGAAAACCGCCGGATACTGCATCCATCCGCAGACACAAACGGGTTCCATCCATCAGGTATGAAATGCTGTTAATTCTAACACAGCGCGCCTATATAGGCAATGGAAAATAACTGTGTTTTATTCTGCAAAAAATCACGACAAGAAAGAGCGTGACGAGTGACGTCATTAAACACTGCAAATTTATGACGTCACTAGTCGATTTCCTTGACGTTAGACCGTGTAACGTTATTTTCTCCCATCGAAAACGTTAGAAAAGGATATAAATGCACGTTTTTCAGTCGATAATATTAGCGGGATTTCTTCTAACAATGGCGAAAGGTTGTGAGATTTTGAAGGAAACAACAGCATTATTGCCGATTTTCAGCCTGTTAGAATCGAAATAGATCAGCTCTAGTTTGTGATTTGTTGAGTAATAAATCACAGTTTGTCAGTCAGTTATAAGTAGACAAATCACGCGCGCTACGCGCTTGTGATTTGATCTACTTAACAACTGACCTCCAAACTGTGATTTATTACTCAACAAATCACAGTTAGAGCTGATCTGTTTCTTAAACAAAAAGCAGCCACGCCCCATGATGGGGTCAAATAGAAAATTAAAGCATTACCAGCACTACTGGGTTGATTGTCTCTTAATGAAAGCTGGAAAAATGGCCCAGAACGGGTCTGTTTCTTTTATCCTTTACGTTCCTGTACTCAGTACAGTATGTAATCAGTTTAAACCCTGATAAGATGCTGCGTTTTTGACGTCCCTTTGACGCAAGATACGCAATATCTTCGTCTCACTCAACGGCCCGATATCACTGGAAAAGTTAAAAAAAAAAAATAATAAATAAAAGCATGGTTGTCACGGAATGCATGATGACGTTACGCGCCAGTAACCATGTGTTTTTTTCACGTGTGTTCATATCATTTTTATGATATTACGTTAGCGACATTATGCAGTAAAATTTCAATATTAAGACCACCTTTGGGACTGTTCAAAAGTGGTCTTTAGACCACTTTTGAACAGTTTCAAAGGTGGTCTCTGACCAGAGGACACTGTGTGCTGAAAACACAAAGGAAGAATAACTGAAACCTAATTAAAAAGCTTTTTTCCTGGCAGAATTAGTCTCAATTTTTGGTGGTCTTAATGGCGAAATTTTACTGTATTATACAGTTCTTTCATGGCAGTTTGGAGTCTAGTCGACACTATTGCCCCTCCGTGCTATGGACGACCTGATGTACTATTTCCCGAGGCTGAGAGCCGAGAGCAATAGTGCATCTCAGGTCATACACAGTACCGAGGGGTAACTTTGTTCACTAGACTCCAAACTGCCATGAATTACTCTATCTATCGAATGCATTCTTTAAGTAATCAACAAACTTTTTAAAGATAAGAAACAACAACAACAAAAAAACAAACAAACAAACATTTCAATTATTACTACGCCTTTAACCCATTTAGTACCAGAGACCCCTAAACGGGTACCCTGGCAAACAGTGCAGGCCCAGATCAGACGCCGCGTTCTGCCTCCACTGTTTGCTAAAAGTTCAGCCATTATCCAAATAAATTTCCAAGTCAATTTTATCTCCGACTTCTATATAGTAGTCCACCAGAAGATTCGGTAGAGCGCCTTTCGTGTGCTTTCTGCAAGCGGACCAAATGTCCATTGACGCATTTTATCTGCGACTACTATATAGTTTTTTTATACCAAGGTACAAAGAGTGATTCAAAATGCATATACTTGTTTTATATTAACCAATGACCATCGCCCAATAGTAAAAAAAAACATTGGCCGGTAACATAGTTGACTCAGTTTAAAACTAGTTTATACTCACCCCATAGCAAAAACAAATACATCATAACACTTTTTATAGTACATGTAGGTTGAGTAATAATGTAAAATAAATAATTTGATTTTTATAATATACATGTATATACATATACTTTTCAGAAAACCGCCGGAGTCCGTGGGGAAGTTTCGACTCCCTTCCTCCCTATACTAAAGAAGCCCTGTTCCCTACAGCAAGCACAGTGAACCCTCTAGCAGCCCCACCCTACTCACAGTCTCAGAATACAGCCATTAATCATCTCCAAGGTAAGGAACCATGTTTTATCTTAACCCTTGTCCTGCTGAGCCCGGATATGCCTTATTTTCCGAACAATGAAGATCCAGATCAGATGGCTTCTGACGAAGCCATCTGATCAGGATCTACATTGTTTGCAATGCAGATTCTAAATTTGTTGCAACAATTTGCATCGAGTAATCTGATTGGTTGGTTAGCGGTTGTGGGTGTGGCATATATGAATATTCAGCAGGTCAAGGGTTAAGGTCCCATTGTGGAAGTGCTCTTATTTTGAGATAAAACTCTTCGGAAGTCTTCGTTTTTTCAAAAAAAATATCCATATATATCATATGAGCCAGCGCACGACAAAACCTACAATAAGACATGTGCATCCATCAAAGACTCAGATCAGCCTGCGCATCCATATAGTCTAACCAGAGACTTCTCTTGCTGCATGGAGGAGCATTGGACCCATAGCTATCCTCAGAGCGCACAACGAAGACTGATCAGACTGCGCGGATGCGCAGGCTGATCTGAGTCTTCGTTGGGC